>BPLR01006288.1:0-111596 GCA_021605095.1 Caerostris extrusa
TTAGAAAGGATTTTACTCTTTTCAACTCTGTAACAGATAAAAGAAGAACAAAAAAAAACAATAACAAGATCAAATTTTTATCGACACATAATCTTGTCCCAAATGCCAAAGCTTCTCATAAGCTTTTAAATATGTATGCTGAATCTACAATGTAATAAGTATATCACTCTTTTCTTGCTTATATTTAACTCGAAGAAAAAGAAAAACAACATCTAGTCTAGTAAATAATAATAAATAGGTGAAGTTAAACTCATATACTTTCGGGCACCGTTCAACCCTGATTATCATTCTCGAAATGACATTAATAAATCTACGGAAATAACGTGATGCTCTTTGAGCAAGAAAATGTTTATAGAGAATTTTGAATCTCTATACATCCTACAACCATACAACAATGCAAACTCTCATGTTACAGACCTATCTAAAGCTTTTGTTTTTATAAGTCCTTTTAGGAGAGATAAAACTGACTAAAGTCTAACAGATTCCATCTTTTAGTGATGCACGGATTTAATGCTGGCTGGAATCAATTTTAGACAGCAAATTTAGTTGAATCATCCACACAAACCAGTAAATGGATTAAGGGATGCATCGGGAATAAAAACACCTGTGAGTCCTGAACTAAAACGACATTCCCCTTTAACTTTGGTGCAGGTATCAATATCCATGCTACCTCTTGATAAGCATATTTTCGTAGAGTTTTGAACTTGACCCGACATTGGTATACCTTATTTCTTTTAAAAATTCAGAATCAGAATAATTCTTTTTAAGAATGTAAAATAATATGTAAAAGCTTTTCATCAAGTTAATTTAAGGAACTACAGTATAGCTTAAGATTATAAAAGAATATTCTTTTACACTTTTATTTTAGATTATACAATTTGGGCTGCATAAAGCTGCTAACAAAACCTTTCGTTCAAGTAACGTTGATATTTCATAGTAAATAATGAGAATAAAATGTAGTATTATTGTGTGAACATTGTCACCTATAACACCCACGTAATACAATCAAATAATAGAATCTAAATACAACATCTTAAATGGAAATCGATACAATCGCCTTTTCAATAAAATACAAACCGATTAAAAAAATAAAATTAAAATAATATACTGTGGAATAGAAACGTAAACTGTGATCATCAAGATTTTAACAAACTTGGATACATCCATCTCATTATTCTAATTCAGTTAAAATCCAATTTGATATATTTCTTTTCATTGAACATCAAGGAACAAGATAAACTAAACAAAAAAGAATCGAATACCTTTTTCACTAAACGATGCTTGAAAAATCTGTTTGTTATTCAGAATTTTTTTTTTTTGTTTCTTTTTACAGGTTTTTTTGTTCTTGATAACACCCTCCCACCCTTAAACCATATGAGTATTATTTCAAAGGAAAAGAATTACGCCCAGTCTCGAATTCAATTTAGAGAGTTGCATGCTTCCTCCTTTTAGAAGTTGGCGATTTACTTCTTTTTAACTGGCAGCAAGATGAAAAAGCAAAAACAACAAGATCAACGACGACACACCAGCGCACCTCCCCACTCCCAATGTGCAGTTACCATAGGAAGGTTTCAAAATATGTAGGAGTTAGAATTTGAATAAAATAATATACTCTTTTTTGTTTATATTTTTTTAACCTCGTGAAAGAAAAGAAATTGAACAACATCGAGTTCTAGTAATACTAAATAGAAATAATTTTTATCTTTTGCAACGCTCAACTCAGATGACGTCATTCACCGACATTCATAAATCTACTAACATTTCAGAGGAGGAAAATGTTTCTGCAGTGGCGTGCATTTTTAACTCGATATCCCTTCGAACACAGAGCAAACAACAATGCCAAAAGTAAACTTTTTCTGCACATAATTGCTTGTTTTTATGCCGTAAACTCTTAGAGTAAAACTAACAAAGCTTCAACATTCCATGTTGCGTGATGATTTACTGCTAGTTGGAATTAATGTACGCCCTAACCGGTAAATGGATTATGTAGATACAAGGTGGAATAAAAATACATTTGTGAATTCTTCAAAACTCTTATTCTTTATTCGGAAATTGCGTGTGCATTTATCTTGTTTGATAAGACATATCTAACATATTGAATCTTCGATATTGTAATTCCACCTTGCAAATCCAACTTTCAAATGAATAATTTTTAAGAACAAAATAGTTTCTAACTCTTGATACTTTCTTCATGCTGTTGATTTCAAGAAAAACCAGTTAATAACTCAAGATTCTTAAAGATATAGACATTTTACACTTGATTTTAGATTAAAAGCTAAAGATTAGCTTTGTATGTTGTAAAACCTATTCCCAATGATGAGAGCCAGTAACGATGAGCAATGTACTGCTAATCATTGTGTGGCCATTATCACCTAAAATTACACGTAATAGAACTCCAAATAATATAGATTCCTGAAATGAATACCTTAAATGAAAATCCATCATTGTTTTTAAAAGCATAAAATACAAAGTGATTATAATTGAAATATTATACTGGGAATAAAAACAAAACAGCTTTAAGATTTTAAACACTTGATATAAAATCTCATTATTCTAACTCCAGTTAAAATTCCATTCTTGGATATATTTATTTTCATTGAAAACCAAGGATTTGATAAAATCAAACATTTGAAAGCTTGAATCAAATAACTTTTTTACCAAACGATATTGAAAAATCTTTTTGTTTTTATTTTTTTCAGAATTTTTGTTTATTTTTTTTTTTTTCCTAATGACTTGATATCTTCCTCCCAATCTCAAACTATCTGAGGAGTATTTCAAAGCTGAAAAGAATTATCTCAGTTTGATTCAATTTAGGATAATTGTGGCTTCTCCTTTTTTTGAGATTTATTTGCTTTCAACTGGCAACAGATGAAAAAAAACAAACAAAAAGATCAACGACACCACAACCATGTTCTATATTCCCAAATGTACAGTTTACCAGCAAGGATTTAAATATGTAGGAGTTAAATTGCTAAGAATAAAATAATATATTCTCTTGTTTTCCTTGTTTTATATTTTTAACTCGGAAAAGCAAAGAGAACAATATCTAGTTAGTAAATAATAATGGCCAAATAGAAGACTTTTACCTTTGCAACGTCTAAATCCCAGATGACGTCATTCGAATGACATTAATAAAAGATACTGACGTTTCAGAGCAGAAAAATGTTTGCAGTATACATTTTAAACTCAGACATATCCTCAACGTAGAGCATACAACAGTCAAACTTTGTTGCACTTAATTATGCTTTGTTTTTATGCCGTGTAGTGTCCTTAGAGTAAAACTAAGGCAAAGTCTTAAACATTCCATCTTGCGTGATGATGATTTGCTGCTACTTGGAATTACCGTACGCAAATTCTATTCCTTGTAAGAACTTTTAACCAGCATGGATTATGGACACGATGGGAACAAAAAAAACTCTGTGTATTTCGAATATAAAATTATTCTTTTCTTTATCTTTGAATGAAAATTGGTAGATTTATCTCTTTTGATAAGATATTCTGGGGCCATTTTGAATTGTTCTGCCGACTAATTTTTATTTTTTTTTAACCAAAATGGAATAATTCTTTTAAGCATACATAGCATCTAACTCGTGACATAAGGTTTTTTTCATGATGTTGATTTTATGGAAACTAAGAATAACTTAAGATTCTTTTTCCTTACACTTAATTTTAGATTAAAGGCTTACGCTTAGCTTAAAGATTAATAACATATTCATAACATTGATATGTCATAGTAAGTAATGAGAAAAACATTTATTTATTGTTTGACCATTGTCGTCTATAATTCCACGTAATAGAACTCATTACAAATATCATAGAATCCGAAATGAATACCTTAAATAAAAATCGATAATCGTCTAAAAAACATTAAATACAAATTGATTATAAGTATTATACTGAGATAGAACAACCAGTATTAAGATTTTTAACACGCTCGGTATAAATTTCATTATTATAATTCAATTAAAAATTCTATTCTTGGTTTATTTCTTTTCATTGAAAACATCCAGGGTTTGATAAAAAATCCAAACATTTCCGAAAAAAAATTCGAATAACTTTTCACAAACGATATTGAAAAATTCGTTTGTTTTCTTTTATTTTCAGAATTTTTTGCTTGTTTTCATTTTCCTAATGACTTGATATCTTCTCCCAATCTAGCCATCTGAGGGTATTTCAAAGCGAAGAAAGAATTATCTCCAGTCTGGAATTCAATTTAGAAGAGTTGCCGGCTTTCCCTCCTTTTTAGGAGGATTTACTTCTTTTTCAACTGGCAACAGATGAAAAAAAAAGCAAAAACAATAACAAGATCAACGACGACACAATTACGTTCATATTCCCAAATGTACAGTTACCAGCAGGGAAGGCTTTAAATATGTATGAGTTAGAATTCGCTGGAATAAAATAATATATACTCTTTTTCTTGTTTAGATTTTTTCGGAAGAAAAGAAAAAAAAAAACAACCTCTGGTCTAGTAAATAATAAATAGGCAGTGGAATTTTACCTTTTGCAACGTCTAAATCCCTGATGACGTCAATCGGAATGACATTATTAAAATCTATGGAAAGAACGTGACGTTTTCAAAGAGCAGAAAAAAGGTTTTCAGTATACATTTTTAACTCATATCCTAAACATGGAGCATACAGCAATGACAAACATTTGCTGCACTAATTATCGCATGCCGTTTAAGTAAACTCCAGAAAGAGTAAAACTAATTAAAGTCTTAACATTCCATCTTGTGTGATGATTTACTGCTACTTGAATTAATGTACGCAAATTCTACTCCCTGTAGCAACCATCAAATGGATTATGGGATTATAATGGGAATAAAAACACTTGTGGATTCTTTTGAACTCGAAATTCTTCTTTTATCTGCGGAAATTGGTAGATTTTTCTTGTTTTGTTAAGATATTCCTAATATTTTGATTAACCTGATATTGTAATTTTATTTGTTTTTAAAAATCAAAATGGAATAATTCTTTTTAAGAGTAAATAATGTCAACTCCTGACTTAAGTTTTCTTTTCATACTGTTTATTTTTAGAAAAAAACTAAAAGTATATTCTAAAGACATTCTCTGACGCTTACTTTTAATAAAAATAAGTAAAGAAACGAAATAATTATATTTGTCTATGAAATTAAAAATGTTCAGCCGCTTTTTTATATGTTAATATAATTAGAAAATAAATTTCTTATTATTTTGAATTTATAGTAAAAGATAAAGAAATGGTTTGAATTGAAATTCTTGACATGAATCACAAATTCTTGAATTTTATGTGATATGTATTTTTACTTCAATTTGTGTATATTGTATATGCTGCGTATTTCTGATTCCTTTTTAATATTATAGGCAAATCTCTCTTCTCATAAAAAAAAATATTTCTTTAAAAATTCATTTTGCAAATAACCTAATCTATCAAAAATTATAGAACAGTTCTTCTGTATTCCCCTAATATGGCTACTTCTTCATTTGGCGACAAAAAAAATTAAGCCAATTCGCTTAAAAAGATATAGTATGTTATATATTTCTGTAGCTTCTTGTCAAAGTAAAGAAGACCATTATTTATTTTTTTAATATTTTGATATTTCTATTTTGTTACATTAATTTTTTCTCAAATATTAAGAAAAATCCTATTTGTATTGAAGAGATTTTTCACATAAGAAAAGAGATAAATGATGAAAACATAAAAATAAATAATAAATGTAAAATAAGCTTTTTACACAATATCAATTTCTACTTTATAGAATCTAAAAAAGATTTATATTACTCTATGATTGGAATAGTTTGCTTTATGATTTTCAGGATACATCAAATTGTAGATAATATTTACACAATATCGGAATTTTTATTTTATATAGTTCTAAAAAAGACTTATATTACAATATGATTTCAAGGGTACTTTTCAAATTAAATTATTTTGAGAATGTATGGAAATATAGAATATAAAAAATGTAGGAGCAAATTTCAGCAATAAATAATTATATTAATAAAATCTCATTTAGGATTTAAAAAACATTTATATTTTTTAGTACTTTATCAAACAGATTTTATTAAAATATTCTGAAACAAATTGCCATGATTAAATATCAAAAATATTAATGTTTAAAATCCTAAATGATTTTTAATATAATATAAGCCCCATTGGTGATATTTGTTCACATTTATATTCCATATTCCTTCATGTCCAAATCGGTTTATTTGCATATCTTGAAATCATATTGCTAAACAAATATTCAATCACATAGTAATATAAATCTTTTTTTTATATAAAGTCGATACTGTGTAAAAGATTATCTACAATTTGATGTATATTTCTAAAAGGATATTACATTATTACTTTTATAAGATAAAAAATTAATTTTCTGTAAGATAATATGACCATTAGTAAAATATTTTTTTCTCTTTGTATTATGTATTCATATATTTAACTATCAGAAAATGGGTACTTAGTAAGATAAATATTCATTGTTAGTAAGACAATAATATAATGCTAAAAAATTTCCTCTTTATGTAATATTTCATGCTTCTTAACCACAAAATCTTATATAAATATTTTGGGAAGAAAATATGTTATTACACAAAGTTTTACAGAGGTTTTTGCTCATTTCTGTAAATCTGCATGAAATTTAAAAAGTTATCATTAATTTAATTATAAGTAGCAAAAATTTATTTGTTAATTATGCCTATCTGTTTCGATATTTTCTGCTTCACTATCTTTTTCATCATATTCTGGACGAACAAACGACACCTTAAACTAAGCTTCAGATTTTTAATCTAAAATTAAGTGTAAAAGAATGTCTTTAGAATCTTAAGTTATTCTTTGGTTTCTTAAAAATAAACAGTAAGAAAAGAAAAACATTTTGTCATGAGTTAGACATTATTTATTCTTAAAAGAATTGCTCCGTTTTGGATTTTAAAAAAATAAAATTACACTATCAAGACAATTCAAAATATTAGAAATATCGTATTAAAACAAGATAAATCTACAATTTCTAATGATAAAACTATAATTCGAATTCAAAAGAATCCCACAAGTGTTTTACATTCCCATTGAATACCATAATCCATTTACTTGTTGCTACTGGGAGTAGAATTTGCGTACATTAATTCTAACTAGCAGTAAATCATCACGCAAGATGGAATGTTAAGACTGTAATTAGTTTTACTCTAAGGAGTTTACACTGCATAAAAAAAACAAAAGCATAATTAAGTGCAACAAAAAGTTTGACATCGTTGTATGCTCCATGTCGATTTAAAAATGTATAATACAAAACATTTTCCTGCTCTGAAATGTCAGTAGATTTTATTAATGTCATTCCGAATGACGTCATCAGGATTTAGAAGTTGCAAATGGTAAAATTCTTCTACCTGTTTATTATTATTTACTAGAACTAGATGTTGTTTTCTTTTCCGAGTTAAAAATATAAACAAAAAAGTATATATATTATTTTTATTCTAGCAAATTCTAACTCATGCATATTTAAAAAGCCTTGCTGGTAACTGTACATTTGGGAATAAGAACGTAATTGTGTCGTCGTTGATCTTGTTATAGTTTTTTTGCTTTTTTTCATCTGTTGCCAGTTGAAAAGAAGTAAATCCTCTAAAAAGGAGGAAAGCCGCAACTCTTCTAAATTGAATTCGAGATTAGGAGAAAATTCTTTTCGCTTTGAAATACCCTCAGATGGTCTGAGATTGGAAGAAGATATAAAGTCATTAGGAAAAAAAAAAAACAAGGGAAAAAATTCTAAAATAATAAAGAAAAGCAGAAGAATTTTTCAATATCGTTTGGTAAAAAATTTATTGCATTCTTTTTTTCAGAAATCATGGGATTTATCAAATCCCGGGTTGTTTCAATGAAAACAAATATATGCAAGCATTGAATTTTAATGGAATTAGAATAATGAGATTTATATCGCGTGTGTTAAAATCTTAAAGCTGGTTGTTTTATTCCTGTATAACACTTTAATTATAATCACTTTGTATTTTTGTGCTTTTTAAACGATGATGGATTTTCATTTAGGTATTCATTTCAGATTCTATATTATTTGTAATGAGTTCTATTACATTGGTATTATAGGTGACAATGGTCACACAATAATAAATTTTTATTTTCATTACTTTTAATATATGACATATCAATGTTATGAATATGTTTTAAGCTTAAGCTTTTTCATTTCTTAAGCTAAGCTTAAGCATTTTCATTTCTTAAGCTAAGCTTAAGCTTTTAAAGAATATCTTTACAATCTGAAATTATTCTTCATTTTCTTGAAAAATCAACAGCATGAAAAAGACAACCTTCCGTCAAGAGTTAGAGACTATTTATTCTTAAAGAATTATTCCATTTTAGACTTTCAAAAAAAAATTCAAATATCAGAACAATTCAAATTATTAGGAACAAGATAAATCTACAAATTTCTATAGGTATAGAATAAGTTTGAATTCGAAGAATCCAACAAGTGTTTTTTTTTTCTCACTATATCCATAATCCATTTACTGCTACAAGTAAACAGAATTTGCGTACATTAATTCTAACAAGCAGTACAAATCCCCTGACAGAGCCTGTTTCATCGTGTTTGATAGGTTACAAGGTAAGTACCTCTAACTGCAAAAAGTATTTAAAGAAATACTATACTTAATCAGAGAGTTTACTAGTAATGCCCAACATGAATTCAAATACACATATTATAGCAAAGTGAAATAAATTACATTATATAGCTTTATATAAAATTTTAAGAATTTCCAATTCAAATCATTTCGTTATCTTTTACTACAAGTTCAAAAATAATGACAAATTTAATGTCTCATTATATTCACGTTTAAAAATTTGTAGCTGAAAGTTATTATTTTCATAGACAAACATAATTATTTGGTTTCGTTACTTATTTTAGCAAACATTAAGCCCAAAAGAATGTCTTTAGAAACATTTTCTAATAAATAAACAATATGGAAAGAAAAATTTTAAATCAAGAGTTAGACACTATTTATTCTATAAGAATTATTCCATTCTGGATTTTAAAAAAAATAAAATTACAGTATCAGAATAATTCAAAATATTAGGAACATCTTATCAAAACAAGATAAATCTACCAATTTCAAAAAGATAAAAGAATAATTTTTGAAGAATTCCACAAATATTTTTATTCCCACTGTATCCCATAATCCATTTACCGGTTGCTGTGTGAGTAGAATTTGCGTACATTAATTCCAACTAGCAGTAAATCATCACGCAAGATGAAATGTTAAGACTTTAATTAGTTTTACTCTAAGGAGTTTACACGGCATAAAACAAAAGCATAATTAAGTGCAACAAAAAGTTTGACATTGTTGCATGCTCCGTGTTCAGGGATATGTCGAGTTAAAAATGTATACTGCAAAAACATTTTCCCTCTCTGAAACGTCACGTTCTATCCGTAGATTTTATTAATGTCATTCCGAATGACGTCATCAGGGATTTAGACGTTGCAAAGGTAAATTTCTTCTGCCTACTTATTATTATTTACTAGACTAGATGTTGTTTTCTTTTCTTTTCTTCCAAGTTAAAAAATAAACAAGAAAAAGAGTATATATATTATTTTATTCTGAAAATTCTAACTCATACATATTTAAAGGCTTGCTGGTAACAGTACATTTGGGAATAAAAACGTAATTGTGTCGTCGTTGATCTCGTTATTGTTTTTGTGGCTTTTTTTCATCTGTTGCCAGTTGAAAAGAAGTAAATCTTTCTAAAAAAAGGAGGAAAGCCGCAACACTCCTAAATTGAATTCGAGACTGGAGATAATTCTTTTCGCTTTGAAATACCCTCAGATGGTTTGAGATTGGGAGAAGATTTCAAAAGATATCAAGTAAAAAATTCTAAAGAAGAACAAAAGAAATTTTCAATATCGTTTAGTAAAAAAGTTATTTGATTCTTTTTTTTTTTTCAGAAATGTTTGGATTTATTAAATCCCTGATTGTTTTCAATGTAAATAAATATATCCAAGAATTGAATTTTAACAGAATTAGAATAATGAGATTTATAGCGAGTGTTATAATCTTAAATCTGAAGGTTCTATTACCAATATAATTAGTTTAAAAAGAAAAATTTGTTTTTGATTATTTGGATAAGGTAATTTTACAATTTTACTACAGTACAAAATAATAATAAATATATTTTCTAATTATATTGTATAAAAATGTGATGCTGAACATCTCTTATTTTCATCAACAAATATAATTATTTCGTTTCTTTTACTTTTTTCGTAAACATTTAGCAGAAACAAATGTCTTTAGAATCTTGTTATTCTTTAGTTTCTTAAAAAATAAACAGTAAAAAAAAGAAAAACCTTAAAATTGAGAGTTCGACACCATTTATTCTAAAAAAGAATAATTACATTCTGGATTTAAAGAAAAATAAAATTACAATATCAGGGCAATTCATAATATTAGGAATATTTTTATCAGAACAAGATAAGTCTACCAATTTCCAAACATAAAAAGAATAATTTCGAATTCGAAGAATCCCACAAGTGTTCTTTATTCTTACAGTATCCCATAATCAATTTACTGGTTGCTACAGGGAGTAGAATTTGCGTACATTAATTCCAAGTAGCAGTAAATAATCACGCAAGATGGACTGTTAAGACTTTAATTACACGGCATAAGGAGTTTACAAGGCATAAAAACAAAAGCATAATTAAGTGCAACAAAAGTCAAAAAGTTAAAAAAAGTATACTGCAAAACATTTTCCTGCTCTGAAACGTCAGTAGATTTTGTTAATGTCCTTCCGAATGACATCATCTGGGATCAAGACGTTGCAAAAAGGTAAACTTCTTCTGCCTATTTATTATTATTTACTAGAACTAGATGTTGTTTTCTTTTCTTTTCTTCCGAGTTAAAAATATAATCATTAAAAAGAGTATATATATTATTTTATTCTGGTAAATTCTGAACTCACATATTTAAAGCCTTGCTGGTAACTGCACATTTGGGAATAAGAACGTAATTGTGTCGTCGTTGATCTTGTTATTGTTTTTGCTTTCTTTTTTTTTTTATCTGTTGCCAGTTGAAAAGAAGTAAATCCTTCTAAAAAAGGAGGAAAGCCGCAACTCTTCTAAATTGAATTCGAGACTGGAGATCATTCTTTTCGCTTTGAAATGCCCTCAGATGGTTTGAGATTGGGAGAAGATATCAAGTCATTAGGAAAAAAATGAAACGTTCAATATCGTTTGGTAAATAAGTTATTCGATTTCTTTTTTTCAGGAATGTTTGGATTTATTAAAATCCATGGATGTTTTCAATGAAAAACAAATATATCCAAGAATTGAGTTTTAATTGAATTAGAATAATGAGATTTATATCTAGTATGTTAAAAAATCTTAAATCTGGATGTTCTATTCCCAGTATAGTTAGTTTATAAAGAAAAGTGGGTTTTTTGATTATTTGGATATGGTTATTTTACAATTTTGTGTATTATAATTTTTCATAACAATGTCTAACCCTATCTTAACTTTATATGGAAATTTAATTATAAATTATGATAGAATGTACTTTAAAATACACGGCAGTTTTTAGTTTAGGCTGAAAAAAATTCTCATAATTGTGTATATTTCTGTTAAAAACATTTCCATTTTTGCATTAATAACTATTACAAACTCTATACTCGTTAAACAAAGATTTAATTAATCTAATTACAATTGCTTTTTATGCACATAAAAATATCCAACTTAACATCTCGCAGCATGACTGTAGTTATACATGTAACTTAATAAATCAGCGTACAGAAAATAGCGTACAGAAATTTAAAGAAACATTCTATTTTTCCAAATTATCTTTTATTTACTAATTTTTCTATACTTTAAAATTAATAATATATTAGTTACTATTTTTTTGACTTAGCATCCCTTTATAAATAATACTTTGTATTTTTATTCGTTAAAAATGATTCAATGAAATTGTACATAATATTTACACAATATCGGAATTTCTACTATATATAATTCTAAAAGGTTCCCATTACTAGGTGATTGGAATAGTTTACAGCAATATGAATACAGGATGCTTCAAATTGTAGATCATATTTACATAATATCGAAATTTCTACTTTATATGATTCTAGAAAGATATATATTATTGTATGATTTGAATAATTTACATAATATGACTAAAAAATATATCAAATTAAATAATTCATATAAGACATAGTAATATATAGTATATAAAATGTAAGGGCAAATTTCAGTAATAAATAGTTATGTTGATAAAAATCTCATTTAAGATTTTAATCATTAATATTTCAGATATTTTATCGTTTCAATTTGTTTCAAAATATTTTAATTAAATCTGTTTGAAATAAGAATTTGTTTTTTTTTTTTCATTTTTTTTATAAATTTATTTATTCTATGATGAACAAAATTTTCTCCAAAGACTCATGCAATATTTCAATTTAAATATAAATACAAATTTTACAATTTAATTATTTCTGAAATATTTCTAAGGGTAATATATCTCGTTTTAGCCAATTAGAAATGTAACATTTATTACTTTATTATTTTGTAAGAAATATTAATTTTGAGTAAGATAATATGACCATTAGTGAAATATTTTTTTCTTTTTCTGTTATATATTCATATTTAACTAAAAGTGTACTTACTAAGATAAATATTCATTGTTAGTAAGACAATAACGTAATGTTAAAAATATTTTTTTTTCCTTTTATTATATGTATCACTATAATATTTCATGCTTCTTTAACAGAAAAAATTCCATCTTATATAAATATTTTAGTAAGAAAATATTTTATTACACTAAGTTTTACAGGGGTTTTTGCTTGTTTCTATAAATCTACATTTCTGAAATCTAAAAATTTATCATTTATTTAATTATAAGTAGCCAAGAATTTAGTTGTTAATTATGACTATCTGTATGACTTGCATCTTTTTTTTCTGTCAGAATAAACGAGACATTTTATTTTTATCCAGCTTTTTTGAAGTATTCATAATAGAAAAGTATTAAATATTGCATTCTAAGATATAAAATAATCATTTTCTCATAACAACATATTTAACTTTTTTATTAGGGAAGCATTTAAAAACGAAATATGGTTTTTCGTAAAATTTTATTTGTATTTAGAAGATGGCTTTTAATATTTATGTATACATAAATATAATTGATATGGAAATTAAAATTTTAAAAATTTGCTTTGTTTTTAAGGCTCCATCTTTTAACATGCCATTCAATTTGAAATTACGTTTTACTCGTGGTTTTCTTTTTTAAAATTTTTATATTAAGATATCAAATTTTATTTAAAAAAATATAACAACAATATCATTTCCAGAACACTTCATCAAATATTGTTACGGTTGTATATTTCTCTGATTAAACTGATATCTGTAATAAGACTTATTAATATAATTAAGTTTTATTAATACCCAATAAAAAATATTTTAAATTTTAAACGCCAATTCCCAAAACTTATTTACTTTTGTTACCTTCTTTCCACCTACTCACACTGACAAGAAGCGCCCCCTGTGACGTTCAGAAAAAATGTACAGCCGGCCTCGAGACTCTCACCCGAGAGGAAATTCATTGCAACTATAGCTCACGTTGAGAAACGTTTATTTAAAATCTCTCATATATATTTAGAAAACATATTTAGCGCACTACGGAGCATTAGTTGCCGTACAGATTTTCACTCGGAGAGGAAGTATATTTCGTGTACCCTGTCCGCAGCCGAGTTTCGGGTTCTTGGTTTTTAATCAGAGTCCTTCCACAAATGTATAATTATCTTTTTTTTACTTCAAACTTGTTAAATATAGTATGTCTCTAATTGTATGTATGTCGTGTAAATAAAAAGCTGTGTGTTCTCAAACCTGTGTCTCAAGTATCTCAACCAAACTACACTCAGTTACAAACTGATGCCCGACTTGCACACTAATCTTTTATTTCATAAATTCGTTTAGTTTTGTTGTTCCAAAGTAATATTTTACTTAATATTTTAGAGCTTTGTTTCAAAATTATATATTCTTCAGAAAAACGTAATTACTAGCATTTTTACTAAATATGAAAGAAAAAAATACAAAGCCATCAGTATTCAGGCAGTATAAAATTATATCACAATTTTTATACCTTCCAAAAACATATTTTGAAACTTAACAAACTCGACTATAAAATCTTTAAATATAATACTTATAACTAAGAGCTTTTAATAAATATTTCGACGTCAAGATAAGATAAACCACATAAAGTCTCAAAATCTGCAAACTTTAAGTCTCATTCATTATTTCATAAATATTTCACAAGCGTGCAATGTCCAAGACGTGCACATTTTACTTCCCATAAAAACATTCTCTAAACTTTTAGTTTCGTAAACAAGTAACTTTTTTTATCCCTTCTTTTATACTCGAAAAGAACGTTTTATGGTGCAGAAACTCGAGACTAAAATGAAATTCCCGAACACAATTTAGTGCTCATCAAGAACAAAAATAAAATTTCAACTCTTTTCCTGTCTCTGTGTAGTTCGGTTTTATCTGTTCTTACCTGTTTTGGAAGGCGGAAAACAAGATAAGATTCCTTCGCAGTCTGTGATTTCATTTTCTTTCGGCTCCTGTCATAATTTCGCATTTCGCGGAGGCATCGCCAAATATTCTTTTTAATAGTACGTTGCACAAAGTTTGAAATAAAAACACAATTTTGTGTGATGGCGACAAATATTATATTTTGATTGAGGTGGATGGAAAAGTTATTTCGCGAAATTTAAAATAACATCAAAAGTTTTCTCACTTATTTGTATTAATGCGCAGAACTTCTACTTTATTTGAAATATTTGAAATAAATACATGAAGTTTCGTTTTTAAAGAGTTATTTTCAATATTTGATGAAATATTATCAGGTGTGTTTTAAAATATATTTGTTTGATAATGGCTGAAGTTATATATTTAATACAAAATTGTTCCTTTATAAATTCACATGAATAAAATGTACTTTAAATATTTTTAAATAAATACGTTTTTAAATAAATATATATGTTTGCATCAAAACCCTTAGTCACAGTTGCTTAAATATTTGAAATCGGCTTTAAATATCATAGTTTTGATGATGAGTAATAATTTTTTGATTAAAGATGTCTGTCATATGCCGACAGATTAAATAACTTGTGATAAAAAGCAGAAAAATACAAAATCTACAGGAAATTTTGGGGCTATAAGTATTCAGGTAGTATAAAATTATTTCAAAAGTTATATAACATCTAAAGACATATTTTAAACCTTAACAAAATCAGTTATAAAATCTTAAAATAAAATACTCATTATAAGATCTTTTAATAAATATTTCGATCGTTAAGATAAGATAAATCCACATAAAATCCAAAAATCTGCAAACTTCAAGTCTCATTCATTATTTCATAAATATTTCACAAGCGTGCAATGTTCAAGATCTGTACATTTTACTTCCCATAAAAAGATTCTGCAAACTTTTAGTTTCGTAAACAAGTAACTTTTTTATCTTCTACTTTTATACTGGAAAAGAACGTTTCATGGGCAGAAACTCGAGCTACAATGAAATTTTCCGAACACAATTTACTGCTCATCAAGAACAAAAATAAAATTTCAACTCTTTTCCTGTCTGCGTGTAGTTCGGCTTTGTCTGTTCTTACCTGTTTTGGAAGGCGGAAAACAAGATAAGATTCCTTCGTTGTCTGTGATTTCATTTTCTTTGGGCTCCTGTCATAATTTCTGATTCCGTGGAGGCATCGCCAAATATTCCTTTAATAGTACGTTGCAAAGTAAGTTTGAAATAAAAAGACAATTTTGTGTGTGATGGTGACAAATATTATGTTTTGATTGAGGTGGATGGAATAGTATTTCGCGAAATTTAAAATAATATCCAAGTTTTCTCATTTATTAATGCGCTAGAATTTCTCCTTTATTTGAAATAAATGTAAAGGTTCTTTATTATCAATATCTGATGAAATATTATCTGGTGTATTTTAAAATATATAACTTCAGCCACTATCAAACAAATATATGTAATACCAAATGTATTTTTTTTTAAGTTCATCTGAATAAAATGTACTTTAAATATTTTAAATAAGTACGTTATGCATTTGCATGAAAACACATAGTCGCCGTTTCTTAAATATTTGAAATCAGTTTCCAATATCATAGTTTTGACGCTGAGAAATAATTTTGGAGGAAATTGCATCTGCCGACAGATTAAAATAAGTTGTGATAACAGCAGAAAAATTATGTTATTGAACTGATTGGAAATATTTAAAATTAATTTAAAATAACAAAATGACCCTTCTTATTTATTTGAATTATACAACAAAATTTAGCTTTGTGTTATAGTGACAAATATTTTTTTTTTTTTTTTTATTGAGGTGGATGGAATGTATTTCGCGAAATTTAAAATAACATCAAAGTTTTCTCACTTATTTGTATTAATGAGCAGAATTTCTATTTTATTTGAATAAATTTTGGAATAAATTTAACTTTATAAATTTATTCCGAATATTTCAAAATCATTCTTTTTAAAAGAGTTATTATTATTATTAATATCTGATGAAATATTATCTAGCGTATTTTAAAATAAATAAGTTTGATGATTTTGGAAGTTATATATGTAATACAAAAATATTTTTTTTAAATTCATTGGAATAAAATGTACTTTAAATATTTTAAATAAATGTCTTATGTATTTGTATAATCAAAGTTTCTTAAATATTTGAAATTAGTTTCCAATACCATAGTTATGACGATGAGTAATAATTTTCGATGAGAGTTGTCTGTCATATGCAGACAGATTAAATAAATTGTGATAACAGCAGAAAAATACAAAATATATATGAAATTTTGGGGCTATCAGTATTCAGGCAGTATAAAATTATTTCAAAAGTTTTTATAACTTCTAAAGGCATATTTTGAAACTTAACAAACTCAGCTATAAAATATTTATATAAAATGTTCATTATTAAGATCTTTAATAAATACTTCGATATTAAATGAAGATAAAACCACATAAAGTCCAAAATCTGCAAACTTTAAGTCTCTTTTATTATTTCATAAATATTTCGCAAGCGTGCAATGTCCAAGATTTGTACATTTTATTTCCCATAAAAAAAAATTCTGCAAACTTTTAGTTTCGTAAACAAGTAGCTTTTTTTATCCCTTCTTTTATACTCGAAAAGAACGCTTTACGGGCAGAGACTCGAGCTAAAATGAAATTCCCCGAACACAATTTACTGCTCATCAAGAACAAAAATAAAATTTCAACTCTTTTCCTGTCTGCGTGTAGTTCGGCTTTATCTGTTCTTACCTGTTTTGGAAGGCGGAAAACAAGATAAGATTCTTTTCGTAGTATGTGATTTCATTTTCTTTCGGCTCCTGTCATAATTTCTGATTCCGCGGAGGCCTCGGCGAATATTCCTTTAATAGTACGTTGCACAGAGTTTGAAATAAAAACACAATTTTGTGTGTGAGGGCGACAGATATTATGTTTTGATTGAGGTGGATAGAGAAAGTATTTCACGAAATATCAAATAACATCAAAGTTTTCTCAGTTATTTGTATTAATGGGCAGAATTTCTGCTTTATTTGAAATAACTATGAAGTTTCTATATTATCAATATCCGATGAAATATTATCTTGTGTATTTTAAAATATATTTTTAAGAAGGTTGGGAAGTTATATATATAATACAAGAAGGTTTTCTTTTTAAATTCATACGAATAAAATGTACTTTGAATGTTTAAAATAAATATGTTATATATTTGCATCAATGCCCAGAGTCACAGTTTCTTAAATATTTGAAATCGGTTTCCTATATCATAATTTTGACGATGATTTATAATTTCTGATGAAATTTCATCTGCTGACAGCAGAGAAATTATGCTGGATTTAAATAATTCGAAATTTTCAATTAATTTAAAATAACAGAAAGATTCTACTTAATTATTTGAATTATTCGACAAAATATAGTTTTGTGTGATAATAACTCTTTTAAAAATAAACTTTATATATTTATTTCAAATAAAGGTGAATCCTGAGCATTAATATAAATAAGTGACAAAACTTTGATGTTATTTTAAATTTCGCGAAATACTTTTCCATCCATCTCAATCAAAAAATAATATTTGTCGCCATCACACACAAAATTGTGTTTTTATTTCAAACTTTGTGCAACGTACTATTAAAAGGAATATTTGGCGATGCCTCCGCGGAATCAGAAATTATGACAGGAGCCGAAAGAAAAGGAAATCACAGACTGCGAAAGAATCTTATCTTGTCTTCCGCCTTCCAAAACAGGTAAGAACAGATAAAAGCCGAACTACACGCAGACAGGAAAAGAGTTGAAATTTTATTTTTGTTCTTGATGAGCAGTAAATTGTGTTCGGGGAATTTCATTTAGCTCGAGATTCTGACCATAAAACGTTCTTTTCGAGTATAAAAGAAGGGATAAAAAAAAGTTACTTGTTTACGAAACTAAAAGTTTGCAGAATCTTTTATGGGAAGTAAAATGTACAAATCTTGAACATTGCACGCTTGTGAAATATTTATGAAATAATGAATGAGACTTGAAGATTGCAGATTTTTGGATTTTATGTGGATTTATCTTATCTTAACGATCGAAATATTTATTAAAAGATCTTATAATGAATATTTTATTTTAAGATTTTATAACTGATTTTGTTAAGGTTTAAAATATGTCTTTAGATGTTATATAACTTTTGAAATAATTTTATACTACCTGAATACTGATAGTCCCAAAATTTCCGATTGTCCAAGTTTGTCGATATTTTGACTTTATGTGGATTTATCTTAACTTAATGATCGAAATATTTATTAAAATATCTTAGTAATGAGTATTTTATATAAAGATTTTATAGGTGTTTTTGTTAAGGTTGAAAATATGTTTTTAGAAGTTATTAACATTGTGGTATAATTTTATACTGCCTGAATACTGCCTGAATACTTTGTATTTTTTATTTATATTTATTAAGAAACATCAATAATTATTTCTTTTCTAAAGTATATTTAATTTTCAAAGAAAGTTTCTAAAAGAAAACATTTTTGCATGATAACAGAAAATGTTACCTTTTTGTTTGATTCAGAAACATTCAATAAAAATACATAATTGTAAATCACATTAGATCCATAATAATTATTATTTTTTCATTTAATATTCTCATATGCATTAAAAGTTTTCAGAAATTTATGTTTTTATATATTCAATTAAAATTTATCCATGTCCACTTCAACTTTCATATACTAGAATTGAACTTTTATAAAAAAAATGTCAAAATAACACTTTTTTAATATCAGTCAATCAATTTCCTTTATATTTTATTCAAATGTTGCATTATTTTATTGGATTAGGAATAAAATATTTATAATTCATGTATCAATATCAAACAGATTATTGTTAATAAATGCGAATTGAACAATAGATTAATAAATTTTTAATTCTAGATAATTAATACTCTGTTATCCGTATTTGGCAAGACACTTGTTTACAATAAAAATTAATTTTATGCATTTATTCTAACAGTTCATTTTCTCTAATATTTTTCTGGTTTTAATATTAGGGTGTGCGTATTCAAGAGAATAATGAATTCCTACAAATAAAGGTCACTACTGTCCATCAGATTTTATTGAAATTCATAGTATGAACACATTTGAAAATTCTACATGCCCTTTGTATATTGTTGATGTGTGATCTCGTGACATCGTGGTGAAAGACAATCACTAGTAACCCCAAAATCATCCCCAAATCATTCATTAAGACAAGTGATGCATTAAAATTAATAAGTATTTCCTACTAGAAACATGTTATATATATACTTTTACGTAAATTATTCACTGACAATACAGACTCATCAAAATTTCATTCTACAATTTGATGTTCATTAACTTAACCTTGGTTCCCTTTCTCGTAACTTTTCGTTAACAGTTCTGCTATTCCAAATGACTCTATCCGATAACCATTCTAATTTAATTTTTCTGTTGAGATAGCATATTTTGTATCTATTTCAAATAAAGTTTTCTATTCTGGTCGATTATGATTAATTGTGTTATTTTGACTATTTTAATCATGAATACTTCTTCAGAAGTACTAATAACTAAAAACAAAAAATTTTGTAATATTTAATAAAGTTTTCATAAGGTAATAAAACCATTCGTAGTATCTTCATAATAAATGCATTAATGAATGAAAGAAGAATCGATGGAAGCCTTTTGGATTAATAATGAATGATTAACGAACCAATATACCAAAAGGGATCACAAAAGCTTTAATGATGTAAAAGCTTTTAAGATTTTTAAACTGATTTTCTCGTAAAGATATTGAGAAGTTGATCTTACTATTTTGGATAGTTAATATCCTAATTATAGTATACATTTCAATTAATATTCAACAAAGAGTTCATAGCCTCACCTTCTATGTCAGCATTTTCAAGTTTTATACAGTGGCAGTATTTTCAAGTTGTTAGATAGTGTCAGCATATTCATGTTTTGTGAGAATTGTTAGATAGTGTCACCATATTGATGATTTATGAGACTTGTCAAGTGATATAAGTGTCAATATTGTCAGTATCAATATCTTCAAAATTTATGAGACTTGTTAGATAGCGTCAGCATATTCAACATATTTTGGATAGTTAATAACCTAATCGTAGTATAAATTTCAATTAATATTCAACGAACAGTTCATAGCCTTACCTTCTTAGACAGTTTCAGCATTTTCACGATGTTATAAAGTGTCAGCATATTCATGATTTATGAGAATTGTTAGATAGTGTCAGCATATTCATGATTTATAAGACTCAACAAATGATATTAAGTGTCAATGATCAGTGCCAATATCTTCAAAATTTATGAGACTAGTCAGACAATGTCAACATATTCACGATTTATGAAACTTGTTAGATAGTGTCAGCATTTTTAAGATCAACAAAATTTAAAATGCTAAAAAACACTTAAATTTCATTTTGCTGCTAATCTCACGACTATTTGTTTTCAAAATGTAGTTTCCTGATTTGAAGTGTTTTGCAGAAAGTTAATAAAGGGGTTCTTAATTTGAACTTCACTTGGTGTTATGACATTCATACCCATATAATTTGTCAATACGTTCATAAAAAGGCTTCATAAAGGTGAACAACGGTAATAAAGACAGATAATACTGTTAATAAAGATTAAAAATTGCTAATAAGTAGGAAGAGAAAAATCAATTAGAGATTGTCAGTAGATATTTTTTTATTAATTTATAAGAGAGTTTAAGTGACTTGAAAAGTCTAAATGAATTACATTGAGGAAGGTATTTTACAACTTAAAAATGTATCTTTTTCAAACTATTCTTCACATTCTCTAAATGCAAAATTAAATTTAATGTTACATTAATCAGAATACAATAAATCCAGTTTTCAAAAAATTAAATATTAATATCACCGTATACAAAAGACATAAATAACATAATTATTTAAATGTCATTAATAACTATTTTAAGAAACTGAAAAAGCAAATCGAATAAAACACGCAGTTCAAGGACTCGCCCTATTCCTCGCCCGATAATGAATTCACTGATATGCAAAGCAGAAGCTTACGAAAAAACAAGCAATAAGCTTATGAATTTTACCGTCACCTCAATTACTCAAATCAATATCATCCCATTGGTTACATATTTAATTAGTTTCTCATTAGCTTGCAATGAGTGACGAATTTTTACAAAAGAAATAGCCCTATTCGCATACCATCTACTTGTGAGTGAATTCATTCTTTCTTTTTTTTTTTCTGCTGCAAACCGTCTATAAAACTTTTAGTGTTACACTTTTTGTTTGTGTGTACTAATTACAATTCTAATAAACTTAAGTAGTGGATTTAAGATGGGAAACTAATCTGAGTCTATTATCTTGCAAGAAAATGAAATTAAAAAAGCCCCCTCTTAACCAAATCACCTCGAAGCGCTAATTAAGTATGCTCAATTACTCGGGAGCCACAGTTATAAAAGTTTGTTTTTCGCTGTTGTATTTAAACGATACATTTTTAGTTCAGTGCTAATTTCTTTTTTTTTTTTTTTCATTTCTTTTCTTTCTTCTTCTTCTTCTTTTTCAGAATTCATTTTATCTTTGCGGAGGTGTTGGAGTGAAAACCGTTAATTGCAAGAACATGCTTTTTTTTTTTGCATATTCAATGGCGTGCCTTCATACGGTAAGGGGGTGAATTTCGATCCTTAATGTTAATTAAAAGTCACTTGGTGTGGTGGTGGGCTGGCAACTGATCGTAAAAACGTTAATCTAGAAATTATGCATCATTAAAGGGTGATCAGTTGTCAGAAATTTACCCCCTTTCTCTATGAAGGTGTGCTGTTGAATACACTTGAAAATCTAACAATTCGATTTCTGCTGGTTCAGCAAATGAATAAGAAAACATTAATATATATTGCGTGTGTACTAAAGAGTCAACTAATTTATGCATCATGTTATGTGTTTTTGATACATATATTATCTACTAAGAGGATTAAATTTTAAAACAAATTTTGTGTTAGTCATATCTAAAGCTTTTAAAGTGTCTATTCCAGTCAAAAACTTATTTAAGTTTTCTTAATTGATAAGATTCATCGTGTTGATACATGTGTTATCGATACATACAAAATGCATGTAAAAATATTAGTATGTCCCATTACTTACTTATTGGTTCACTTAGACATTTAGTTTTATACCATTGAATTTATTATTCATTTTAAAAAAAATCATTGCCTAAAATTACGAAAATATTTTATTAATTATTTTTATTTAAATAGAAACTTTATTTTTTTTTTTATTACAATCAGATTTTCACACCACTAGATGGCGACACTCTTAAAACCCCTTGGTGTCATTAATTAAATTATTGTAAAAAAAAATTAGTTGAAGTTTCAATTTATTTTACAAACTAACACTATTGTATTCTTACAAATAAATTCTCACAAATTAAGAGTGGAAAAAAAAAATTATTGAGAGTACTTGGAAAATTATGATTTCTTTATTTAGCCAATTTGTGTTATTTATTTAATTCTAGTTATTTAACCTTAAATGTTATTTAGATATTTTTCTTAACAAAATTTACGAAAATTGATTTTTTTTATAACCTGCAACTTGAGTCATATAATCTAGTTCGACATAAAATGCATATAAATAATAATTATATTTTTTATTGCTATTAATTTATTGTAATGCGTTTAATTTCTATTATTCAACAACTGCCAATTCATAGCCACTCCTTTATAAAAGTAGTCATATTGTCTGACTCAAAGGTGCCCTTCAAACCCTGTAATCAAAATAATTCCGATATGGTTAAAAATGTTCCAAAATAGTTATAATATGCCAAATAATCTTGGACTGTAGGCCTTTGCTTAAGACACTCTACAGTTGCATTTCTTTCCAATGGATTTTAGCCCACGGTGAAATTATGGGCAACGGAAAAGCTGATATACTGGCTATCAAAGGAACTTTGATGGAGCAACGCATTAATCGACCGCTTTCATTTCATACAATTAAATTGTTTGTTAATTTGACTCTTAAGAAAATTCTTAAACAAGATAGGATTCAAAGCTCAACAGATAACAGATGGAGAATTCTGGGGGGGATGAGAGAACTATTCCCAGTTTGCCCAAGAAAGATAGTGGTTCTATTTAGACATTTGACTAGTTATTGTTTACGCGACACATCATACACACCATAATAATGTAACTTTGTTTATACATGATGAGCATCATTTTTATTACTATTTAAACATTTGACTGGTCATGACTGTTTCCCGACACATCATACATATGATAATAATGCAACTTTGTTTATACATGATGAGTATCATTTTTATTACTATATAAACATTTGACTGGTTGACTGCTCACGCGACAAATCATAATAATGAAACTTTTGTTGATACATGATGAGCATCATTTTTTATTACTATTTAAACATTTGACTCGTCATGACTGTTTACGCGACAGATCATACACATCATAATAATGCAACTTTGTTTATACATGATGAGCATCATTTTATTACTATTTCAACATTTGACTGGTTGACTGTTTACGCGACACATCATACACATCATAATAATGCAACTTTGTTTATACATGATGTGCACCATTTTATATTACTATTTAAACATTTGACTGGTCATGACTGTTTACGGCAACGCATCATACACATAATAATAATGCAACTTTGTTTAAACATGATGAGCATCTCTTTTATTACTAATTAAACATTTGACTGGTCATGACTGTTTACGCGATACATCATAATAATGCAACTTTGTTTATACATGATGAGCATCATTTTATTACTATATAAACATTTGACTGGTCATGACTGTTTACGCGACACATCATACACATCATAATACTGTAACTTTGTTTATACATGATGAGCATCTTTTATTACATATGATGTATGCAATATAAAATTAATGATACTTCTATAATTAATTGGAATTTTTATCTACGTCTTTGTACCAGTTTTTTGCTACATAAATATTTAATATTGAACAATATATTTTTTAATTTTCTCACTATAGAAAAATGACTTTCAGAACAATGGCAAAGTCAAAAAGGTCATTATAAGAAAAATATTAGCTAACGACATAGCAAAGACTGTATTTGATTTTCAAAAGAAAAACTTAGGTGATATAGATTAACTAGGTTGAAAAAAAATTGCTTCTATAATTGTTTAAAAATGTAAAATTTATAACTTTTAGTAATTAATTACTTTTTCACACAGTTAAAGTGTAATTTTGAAAATACTACATTCATAAAAATTAGAAATCCTGGAAAAATGAAAATTGATCTTCATATTTATTATGAAGCCTCCTATTAAAGTAATCTTTACATTTATATAAAAAAAATTGTAAATAATAAGAGAAAAATTTGGAAGAAATTCGTTTTTTGAGTTATATTTAACTTGTAATTTGATGAATATCTTTTCATACATTTGTTAAGCACTTTATCAACTAATTAATAATGAATAAACAATGCGCAATTCATTTAAAAGGAATTTGCAATATTAAACGAAACACATAATCTTTAACATTGAATTAGAGAAAAATTTACAAACGAACGATAATTAGACAAAAAATATTCATTTATAACTATACTATTTAAAATTAATTATTCTGGAGACCAATCTTTTATATTGGGATGCAAGAATAAAATGACAATTTAACAATGAATCAAAAATGCAATATAAAAATGATAATATTTGTTTGTTATGAATAATAATAATTTTATAAATAAATATTTTTAATTGAGTAGGATTTCTTGTATTTTCTTGTAAATTTAATAAATATTTTTTGCTTCATAATTTCATATCAAATATATTCATTTAATTATTTATCCAGAATTGAAACATTAAGGAAATCGATTCAACATAAACTGTGAAGCAGTTTATGTTAATGCTTGGATTTTAGAACTGTTAATGATTGTTTGTAGGGATTGACGCAATCCAATCTACTATTCGTATAACAACAACTATCCAATTTAAATAACAACTATCAATTTAAATATCAATAACAACAAGTTTGTTGTCGTTATTTTAATTTAAATAATATCAAAAAATTAGACGTGTTCCGCAAGCAAATTTCGTAATAATTGTAGAAGATTAGTGATTTAAAATGAAGTAACAATCTGATAATTTTTAAGAAAATATTATTAGTAATTGTAATGATTATAATAAAATGATTTTCATAATTAATTATTCTGCTTGAAACCCATATTTTGTTAAAATAATTATTCCAACATTATTTATTATTGAAAAGTATTTATTATTATAAATCTTTAGAAAATTAATTATTATTAAAACTTGTTAATTATTCAATAATTATTTATTCGAAGTAGAAAAAAAATTAATTAATAAATTCTAAGCAGCAAAAATATTTAAGAATTTATTTTTAATTAAAAAAAAAACAAATAAAATAAAAATCTTTTGTTTAGTTATTTTTTTTTAACTTCGTCGATTTCTAAGGCTTTTTTTTTTCAGAAAATAATTTTTTGATACGTTTTTAATTCGTTTTTTTTTTAACTAGTTATACACAAATTAAATTAAAAATTTTAAATATTTATGGAAATATAACAATTGCACATTGATATAGATATGCATACACATATACGTATTGATATAGATTTAAATATTAATTTTTGAATAAATTTTGAATTAAAATGTCCCAAAAGATTTGTGTTCCTACATATCGGCAGATGTCTTTTTTTTTTATTAAAATTTTTTTCAAAGAATTTTCTGAAACATTGCACAAAAACGAATCAGTTTTAAAATATGCTTATTATCTAATCTCTCTAAAGCAAGTAAACATAAAAAAAAAGTATTGGACTTCATAAAAACTGAAGTTAATTTAAATATTGAAAACTAATTAGTACTTAATTAGCTCAGAAACAAGTTTTCAACAGTAATTACATGTGTTTTAGTATTTATAAAAATTAAATTTAGTTAGGTAATAGAACTCTTCATATATTGACTTAAAAAACGTTTTTAATGAAATATTTTTTTTTTTAATGAAGCACATTTAATGTGGGAATTAGAAAAACCATTAACTTCAGAAATATTCTTTTATAATCATAAAAAAAACCAACTTATTAATTCAGTAGCTTTTTTATTGAGGAATATAAAATGAAGAATTTTTCTTAAAACTTGTTCAAGTCCTCCGGGTTTATTAATTCTAAAATTTATTCATCTCATTTGAATTATTTTAATCTTGTTTTAGAATTTTGCGATAAAAGGAAACAAAAATTTTAATTTTAAGTCTAATTCAAATTTGTATTAATGGTGTCATTATTAATATATTATTATAATTTTTATTTTTATTATTTATATAGTAATGGTTATATTAAAAAAAAATTTAATGATATTAATTAATAACACACATAAAAATTTATAGACTCCTGATAAGCATGAGAAAAAAAATTATAAGGATTTAATTATTAATTTAAATTTATTATATACCTAAATAATTATACAACAATGTTCAAATATGTAAAAACCACCAATTTCATTGTAATTTAGCTATAGACTTTAAAAGGAATAAAAATGGCAGTTATTATCATATATATAAATATATACATAAAAATAATATGATGTAAATGATAATATGAAGTATTAAAAATGAAATGTTGTCTTAAAAATGAAATGAAATATTTGATATTTGATGTAGCTCTAATTTAATATAATAAAAATTGTATATAGTATAAATTTTGTAATCAATGATTTCTATTATCGAGTTTTTAAAATACATGACTTTTTCACATTTATATTAATATGGATCACATTAGAAAGATATTAAAGATTCTTAACAAAATATGTATTATTTTAATTGGCAAGAATTTTGAGAATATTTTCTATTATTTCAAATGTATTTTATTAATTTTTATTTTTTAAAGAGCTTTTATTGAATACAAATATAATTACAACGATAGTTTTGAATAAAAATAATATCTCCTGATACAGTGGGATAAGAAATAACATCGAGTAAAAATTAAAACAAAGCCAACCACAACCTTGCAAAAGTAAATGTTGGGAGTTAAGATTAACGGAGGTAAAATTATGGAGTCTAGTTTAAATTAATAAATATGGTGCTAGTCAATCAAAAAAATAATTTGTGGATAACACAATAAGTATTAAAAGATGATGTTCAAGATAACTATGTATACAGCTGAAATGGGTAAAAAATGGAGGAAAGGTAAACTCAATGCTAAATCTTATTAAGTAAAAAATTAAAAATAGGACCAACCATCCATGAAAATTAAAAAAAATAATAATAAATTGTGGAATTATTATTATTACTTACCATATTAAAATTATTATTAAAATTAAAATTTATATTAATTATTTAAGTTATTTACTATTTTGATAAACCAGATCTGGGTTTGTCCCGTGTTTTAGTCTTTCATCAAAGTTTGAACGTCCAAAAAAAAATGTGCTAGCATATCTATTTTACGTCATTTTTCAAAGTAATAAATATTAAAAATTGACCACTAGAGACGCAACGATGCGCCGCTGTGTGGGTTCTAGAGCGACTGCAATAAAATTGATCCCAAATATATCTTTGTTGACGAGACTTTTTCTTTTTTACTAGGAATGCTCGCCAAACAATAGAAAGTTGAAGCCAATCCTCTACATTTCATCAAGTCAAAATAATGGCAACTCATACGATGTCTGTCTGGAAAATAAAGGGCCACACTGATTACGAAGGTATTGAATCTTCAAACTGGGTACTCGACTACGAAAAATGTCACATTTCAAATCAACAACTGTTAATTTTTCCAAAAAATAAATATGCTAGCACATTTTACCAAAAAGGTATTCATTATATAAATTTTCAATAGTTATAATCATCATAAAAATATAAAAAATAATGGATAACATAAACAATTTTTGGAAATATTTATTAGGAATAAGATTTATTGAATTCTTCGAAAGGGTCAATCTACATAAGAAACTTTAATATTCACACTATTCAAATCAAAGACTATTAAAATTTTATAAGAAATAATATTGAATGCAGGGCCTGAATGGCCGAGTAGCTAGCGCTCTGGCGCTAGGTACCACAGGTTTCGGGTTCGAGTCCCGGCGGTGCCATGGATGTTTGTAGTGGTTCGAATCCACTTTAAACCGTATATCCCGATCTAATATGATCGTAGAGTGTTGCGGGGCGTTGTTACTCCGCATCCGTGGCTTATATTCAAGTTACACGCGCCCCCTGAGTAATGCAAAGTGAGTAACGTCTGTGCAGCGCCTTAAGGCATCCAAGACCAAGCTGTCTAAGTATTTGCAAGCTGCATTAGAAAGAAAAAATATATTTAATACCAGGTTAAGATTCCGTGAGTCAAAATAGTGCATCACTTACAATTATAATTCATGATTCATAGAAGTATTTTATTTAACAAACACTTTTTAGATATTGATTAATGAAGGGATTAGAAGTCTAAGTTCCCCAATATTATATTAACATGATTAATGGCCAATCAGAAGCCTGATCTTTTATCTATTCAGACATATAATTAGTTGGTATTAGGTCCCTAATAATATGTTGTTTCTAATATTTGCATATGAAACCCTCTTTTACTGAATTACATTGATCACATACGCCTTTTTTAAATTTCTTGATAATAGTCGGCTTAAGAAATATATATTGTTTAAGTTTTGCATGTCTGTGTTATTCTTCGTTATTTTATAAGTGTAATTTTTCTAATATCAGGTTGCATTTTTTCATTCATAAATTTTATTTACTGTTAAAATTGGACAATAAAACATCCCATTCTTTTTAAAGAACCAAATTGCAAAAAGGAATAAATTATAAAGCATTTCAATTTAATTCATCTTATGTGACGAAATTCCCTCAAGCCTGCACTATGTAGGAAATTTTTAATCTCATTTAGTCTTTGGGTAATCTCATTTAATGCCTTTTAATCTCATTTAATCTCGTTTTTTTCATTTATCATTATTAATATCTTTGGATTCTCTAGTAATTTATAGTAAATAATATTGATGCCTTTTCATTTTAAAGTTTGTAGATTGACATTTTTTGAGACACCCAAAATCTTATATATATATATTAATTCATAACTATGCATTAACTAATATAAAAATATTTTACAAATAATCCTTAAGGGATACTGTATCTTTCTTTTTTTAATAAATATTATACATACATTTTCATCTTATTGCATATTGAAATTTTTGAAACAATCAAAATCTTATGTATATATATTGATTTATAACTAACCATTACCTAGTATAAAATTATTTTTACAATGGCATCTCAAGGGATGTTGTACTTTTCTTTCAACAATTGCAAAAAAATCCATGACATAATTTACAATGCTTTCTTGTGTTGCAAATAAAATAAAAGGACAACAAGTGTTAATGAAAAATCACTTCTCAGAAAAGGAACTTGCTTTGCAAGGTCATAATATCGAACGATCGAACTAAGCTATAATTTCATTTCCTAAAGGAACGACAATTTTTTTCAAAACCTCAACAGCTTTTATTTATTTATTTATTTATTTTCATTTCGGAGTCTCTAAGTGTATATACTACAGAATCATAGAAAAGTATTTAAAGAACTTCAATGGCAAGTCCACCATATTTGTCCACCAATAACCTCAAAGAGTTCGATACAATGTAGTAGGACATAAAAAGCAGGAAATATTAAGTCTCTATTGATAATAAAATAAACAATATGCTGTAAATAATCCAATCTATATTTTGAAATTTTCATCTTTGTTTCTCCATGTGATTTAAATAAATTTAAAATTCATACATAAATTTATTATACATCCGGTAATTGATGTGCAATAAAGAAATAAATAAAATATTTTGCCATTGCGATGATTATGTTAAGCCTTTTTGTATTTTTGTGTGTGTGTGTGTGTTGAGAATAGCTAAATTTAAATAACCTCAGTCCATGTTCACAAATTTTATATGGTATTTTAGATAAATTTAAGTAGTTGCACATAAATTATATATGTATATATAGGGATGCAGTAATAAATAAAATACAAAAAGGAAGCTATTGTTAGTAAGTATCAACAACAAAAAGACGAAATTTTGTAATTTTAATGTAATAATCCTTCTCTTTAAAGAACAACATACTTTTAATTTTTACTTTGTACAGAATTTTATTGCTTTTTAAAGCTTATATATTGAGATAGATATAATATTTCAGTATCCTTTTTCTTAATTTTTTTTTTTTTTATTCTGATATAAATTCTCAAGAATAAGATTTTTTTGGTTGAAGTTTTCAAATAATCTTTAATATTTCAAGGTACTTACAACTTTCCAGAATAGTCTTACTTCACCTCGTAGTGTACTCATGTTTCATACAATTCTGTTGATGAATTTCCATCTGCAATAGAGAATGAAATTCAGATTAATTTTCGGCGTTAGATGATAGTATAATTTTGTTATTGTGAAGTATTATACCTATATTATTCGATATGTACAAATATAGAAAACATGAAGTATTGGCTTTTAAAAATTATGGTGACAATGTGAGAGATTAAATGACAACAATGTTTGAACGCTTAGGTACATAATTAGAATGCTATTTTTGGAACAAATAACTAATGAAGTAATATTCATATTCCATTCTAAACCCAGTCAACTAGTATACGGAGAAATATATTTTTAAATATATTTTTAAAACACTACATATACTATTAAATTATTATGCTAATATTGTTATTATTTACGTTTGCTAAAAAAAACGAATAATAGTAGTAAATTTATATAAAATAAATAATTAATTCTTGTTTAAGACATTCGTTATTAAATTTATACACTTAAAAAGTTTATTGCTCTCTTTTTGTAATCATGACTTTAAAAAAAAAGTTTTAAATTAAATTGAATGTGAACTCCTCTACAACAAAGTTTTAAGTTTAAAATACTATTTAAATTTACAAGTGACTTGTTAGAATTTAATTAAATTTCTCCGTTAAACATATTTTTAACGAATATATTATAATAAATTGTAATTAAAATTTCGCATTTAAAGATTAATTATCTCAGTTGGTTTTTTATTTATTAGTTAGAAGAATTAGATTAACATAATTAACGACGTATTCAGATAACACAGTGTAGGCATTATAAACTTCCGTATAGACTTCGCTAGGATAAGACGACAAACAATACAAGAACAAAGAAACTAAAAGTAAACAGACGAAGTAGTGATTTAGAAAATTCACCATTTTTCATGTCAATCTATACACAATAATAATTTTAGCTTTCATGTATGCAAAATGAATTTCTTTTTTTTAACTAAAAGATTTACGTATAAAGACTAAAAATAAAAGTTCAATTTATGTTTCATTAGTATAGCAAAAATTATAAATCATTTGAGGATATTGTTCAAACTTTTTTTTCTTTAAAACAGAAGAACATACAGTGTGTAAAAAAAATTAAGTTATTCGCTTATATATACTTATATTACTATAAAAGTGTAACGTCTAAAAAAAAGAACTAAACAGAAAATGATACAAAATTAAAATATTTTTAAAATTTACAGTGAGCTGAAAGAGATTATTATGAGAATCAGAAACGCATTTTTAAAATTTCTATTAACAATTTTTTTTCATGTTTAAATATTAAAAGCGATGTTTCCGAACAATAGAAACATCTTCACGTACTGAAAGCGATTTATAAAAAAGAATTTTTTTATATTATTCATAAAAAATAATCGATTTTAAGCCGGAAATTTTTCTTTTAACATATAATAAAGGATTTCTAGTTTTACGTTATCACAAATAGAGGATGTACGTAATAGATGCTGATAGTATACTACACAAAATAATTCGTAATAATATTTATGTTTTTCAAAAACTCTAGGCTAAATTTATCTTATGCAATATCCCCCAAGCATATTAATAAACATTTTAATTCCGCAAAAAATAATAATATTGCTGGAAATATGGGTGCTATATATACTACTAACAATATTGCTGTATAATATATTGCTTATATAGTCTAATAATATTATGTATTGCTAATAATATTGTTGTATAATATATTGCTAATATATATTGTTTAATAATATGTATTGCTAATAATGCTGTTGTATAATATATTGCCTAATAAAATTGGGAGCCTGATAGCCAAGGGACTAGCACTCGATGCGAAAGGTTTTGTGTTCGAGTCTCGACGGTGCCATTGATGTTTATAGTAGTTCGAAATCCACTTTAAACCGTAAGTCCCGGTCTAATAGGACTGTAAAGCAGTGACTGCAAGGTTGACAAACAAGCAAACATCTCCTGTTTCGGAATCTGCCAGTAGGCAGGCAGTCACGATCCAACATGGACTGTAGTGTCGGGCAGTTAGATATGTATATTAAATATATTGTGAAGTCCCTCATTTAAAAAAGAGCTCGGTTTTTGTTTTATAAAAACATTAGATATGTAAAACTAAAAATATAATTTTTTAAAAACATGTATAGGCTTCTAGTTTTGTATACACTCATAGTCATAGTTCTAGTCATTTAGAATCTTGATATACAGATATGGTTTTCTTTTCGTTAAATTTCTTGCAAATTTTTGGATTTTACAGATTAGATCTTTTATGTTAAATTTATTATGTAATATTAAAATGTATAAATGTTAATATTTTTTGTTTTATAGAGTTATTATGTAAAATGTCACCATTTTTAAAGATTATGATCAAATAAAGAAATTATGAATTTAAAAACTGGTGGTCAACAATGGCGAAATTTGTCGATTCAGAGTTTCATTTTCCGTTAAAAATAACCCACTCTTTAAAGTACAGAAGTTTACAATAAAAACTAATAAATAAAAATGATAATAATAATGCCTAGGGAAACCACATTACATAAAGCAATGCCAGTGAAACATAATAAAATACACAGCCAGAACTCTATCGAGTGGAAAGGTTAGAGTGAAGAAGTTATTTCCTTTAATAAATAAAAAATATATGTTTCTATTTTTGTTAAAAACTTATTTTCAAAAGCATGGGGCATTCATATTCGAATCTGGAACCTGGTAATGTACTTAGAGAAAGGCACAAAAATCATGAACTTGCTTCCGTTAGTGATATATGATTTATAATAGAAAAGTCGAAATATTGAAGTTCCAAGAAATTTCAATTGAAATCTATATCTTTCAATACTTTTCAAAATGTATTGAAAATAGTCTCATTGATTGTTAATTAGCTTTTTTTAAATTGTGTTTTAAATGTTATATTAATTTTTTTCAAAGAATAAAGTTTAAAAAAATCAGATTATTAATTAGAAAGAAACTTTTTATGTAATATAATTATTGTAATGATAAGAAGTGAGGGATTTTGGTATGAGACCTACCAATTGATACTACATGATATATATGCAGTTTGGAAAGTCCTTCTTTTAGACTCGAAAAGAAGAATGCATCTTACAGAGGCCATCAGGGAGATTTTGTTTCAAATTTTAATGGCACATTGGTACACCATGCTAACTTTTACCTTAGGCATCCATTTGAAGCTAAATCTATTACAGTAATGTAATTATATTGATGAATATCCTTAGGGAAATTTGAAAAGAGCAGCAACTTTTCCATTTAACTTTCCACATTTATTTTACTTTCTTCTTCAATGGCGTTACAACCCAAAGGTGGGCCAACGCCCTGTGCCTACTGGTAGATTCCGAAACACGAGATGTTCTTTTTTATGGGGTAGGGTTGCCAGCTTTATGCAGTTATATTAGACAGGGACGTATGGTTTAAAGGGGATTTCGAACCACTACAGACATCCATGACACCGCTGGGACTCGAAACTGAAATATATAGTACTAAACCCAGAGCGAATATAGAACTTACTTAATATCTTAACTTTATTAACTTATTAACTTTACTAACTAAACCTAACTTACATTTTAAATTATTAACTTAACTTTATTATCTTAAGTTTACTTTTATTAACTTACTAACTTTTTAACTTTTTCAGGTCTTAGCACAGTGACTGTATAAATGTATAAATTATTTATAGAAAATGATATTTTAGTTTTATATTTTTGAAACCAAACTTCAATAAATAAAAAGTAAAAATTTATTTATATTAAATATTTTTCATACTCAGCTGTTAATTTTAAAATAAAATTGCAACTTTAATTCACTTTTAAGGATATTTTATTTTAACACATTAAATACAAATATCTGAATGTGTAATAATTCATAATTCTTTTCAGGACTTGGTAAAATTTCTATTCTATTATGCTTCAAATACTCACAGAAAATTATATTGTAATCGGATTACTTTTGAATAATAAATTAAATTAATAAGTAAAAACTTAATTACATTAAATATTTATGTTCTTTAGAAACAAAATATTTATAGAGAAAAGCGAGGTATATGAATTTTTATGCATTACTTATGGGTTTTGACGATAGAATTGATTAAAATACACTTAAAATGCCAAAGAGTTAAAATTTTCAATATCCAAATAATTATAAAATAAATTTAAAAGACCGTCGCATGAATAAATGAAAGAAAAGAATAATTATTAATTATTTATTAATGAAAATTCTTAAAAAGTTATTATTACTCAATAATAATTGAAGTGCCAGAATTATGTGAAATGTCAGTTTCTAAAAACTAAAATGTGAAACAAGTTGTGTTTTTCTGTTTTGAATAATTTTTTTAACATTTAATTTCATGTAAAATTTATTTATATATTGAACAACAGAATGAAAATTAAAAATGAGAAATTTTATTTCAGTTAAGTTTCCAATAATCTGACTTTATTTACTATTCAAAATTTGTTGTTTAAAAGAGTTTAATTGATTTTAGTTTCTTACAAATCAAGAATTCAAATAAAAAGAATTAGAAAAAAAAAATCTAAATAACATAATGAAAATCGTTATATTATATTAATTTTACTTGTTAAAAACTTGTATAGTTATTCATTTATATATATATATATATATATAGTTAAAAATCTTTATATTTATTTAGTGCATGTTAAAAGAAAATTATTTTCTTTCAACATACATTCAAGAGCCAAAACATTATGACCACCTGTCAATAACGAGTTGGCCACACACATATATATATATATATATATATATATATATATCCAGCAGCAGTTAAATACCACTTCCACCTGATCACGTGCTTTCCACGTCATGCAGGCGAGTTCATTGCAGTGCAAGGGGTGCAAATGTAGGGGTGGTCACAATGTTTTGGCTCTTGAGTGTACATTTCTTTAAGCTATAAACAAATATTTTCTATGTGTTAAATTTTAGTTTTCAAGATTATTTTTGCAAAATTTTGAATAGTTAGTTTCTTTTCATTTTATTTCAATATTTTTATTTTTAAATTTCTGAAATTATAAGAAATTTCAAATGTTTTTTTGTTTAAAATAATCAGAAAAATTAATGTTTTTTTTTTTTTTTTTTTTAAGATGAGAAATTTAACATATTGAATATTACTTTAATGACAAAAGCTCCTTAATTTTTTTTTTATGAATTTCCTTATTAAACAATGCTTAAAATTGAATTAAAAATCTCTAAATAGTTTTTAATTTCATCTCACAAAAGTTAAAAGTTTATATCGAGATGTTAAATTAATATAGCTAAATTTTTCTATTTTTATTTTTCTCTATTATTAAAATTCTTACTTAAAATACATAACATATTAAATTTAGTCAATATAAAAGCCAATTTCATAAATAAATAAATTTAAAAAAGGCATTCCTTAGTAAATCTCAATTAGTTTTTATCCGAAAGTTGAAATCAATGAAAGACACTTTACAACTGAGTGTAATCTGTCTGAAAGGATTGTTGACATTAAGGTGAAATATCTGTTTGTGGATGTACTCATAGTAGATAATATGGACTTGTAAAAGCTATTGCCTTCTTAAGCCTGATTGCTATCAAGGAAATAAATGAAACAGTCATTAATGTCCAATATTTAATCTTGATTATCCAAAATTCAGTGTACCGGATGTTTATAAAAAATTGTACAAATCACGTACTTATTTGATATGAATATAATAGTCTTATAGAATTACGTTTTAAATGTAAAGTAAATTATTTTTGAAAGAATATTTGCAACACATGTTTAAAAAATATAAAACACAAAGTTGCAATAAATAATCGCTTTATCATACAAAAAAATAATGCATGTATTTCAAAAAGAATTTTGTCATAAAGTTAAACATTCATTTAATTTCATAATTATAAAATAATGTTTTATTTGAATTTATTTTGTATTGATCATTGAAATGTCATGTTAATGATAGATTCGTTAATTATAACATTATGTTAATATTTCTTGTTTAAGGACAAATGTTGCATATTATAAAACCTACTATGTAGGTATTACCCAGGTTACTTACCTAATCGGGGTGTACCAAAGAATTGTTTATTGGATTTATTATCAGTTTTGTACATAACTAAGAATATATTTTAATAAATTTATTGTTAATAATTAATTATTTAGTTAACTAAATATTAATTTAATTTGTAAAATTTTATTTGATATTTATTAATTTATTTGTAAAAATTTTAGCAAGAGCTTTGATAGTTTTTAAATTTATTTAATAAAACTGTGTTTCAAAAAGTATTTAAGACCTGTACTTGACCCTCTTACATATAAGTATTTGTTTTTGAGGAAAAACAATTTTTAAAAATCTATTAAAAATAAAAGCCCTTTATATATTATTATCTAATTATATATATACATACATATATTATTCGTGTATAGGTGTCTTTTCAAAGAAAAACCATTCATTGTTAAGAAACAAGAACTAATTTCCATAATGCAAGAAACCCCATACAATCCTCTCAAGCTCTTAATTTTAATACAAAAAAAGCAAATTGCAATAATTTTTGCGATAAATGCTACCACCATATTTCCTTTTCTTCGGAAAGCTTAGATAATTGTGTTGACGATTCACCTACACTTTATTTGATTGAAGAGTTGATCAGTAATGTTCCAAGCATCTTTAACTTCTATACTTTTGATGCAAATCAAATTCCTGGAAATATTTCCTCATCAAATTAAAATTATTGATACATACTTTTTATCAATAAAAATTCACGATACAGTTAGAAATTTAGTAAATCATATAAGGCCCTGAAAGGTCTCCATCCCAGTAGGTATTTATCAACAGAATAGTAAACGATTCACAAGTATCCGCCTCTCGAAAAGCGCAGAATATCTTCCCAATAAACAATTGATGCAATCTTTGCAATCTTAAAAAGACTCAAAACTAGCAATAAAAGATTATACCGTTATACTGAAAATTTTTCTTATTTTTATTTTTTTCAAGCTGAAGTCGACAATCATTCATGAAATAAAATTCCAAAACCAGACGGAATCTCAATCAATTCTCAAATTAGATAATAATATAATTTTTCATATATTTCTTTTCTCTATGATTAAATCTCAATTTCCCAGACATGAGGAAGAATGCTCGCTTTTATTTTAAATTTCAAATATTTGACAACTTAAAGTAGACATAAAGACTTGTAGATATTATCTAGTCATTATACGATGATAAAGTGACATAATCATAATCTAGTAGACATTATCTAGATAGTTTTATAGTTATCTAAACATTATACGATGTACTGTATCAGCCTGCTTTGTTCTTTTGAAAAAAATGTCACACAAATTATTTATTAACAGGTTTACCTGTATTTACAAAACAAAAATTTACAAAACAATGACCAGTATGGATTCATTGAGCAAAAATGTGCCGAGAATACTCTTTTGCTTTTGAAGAATATTGTTGATAAAAAAAGATAAAAAAAATCTCTACATCATCTAAGATTTTTGAAAGAAAAAGCTTTCTCCAACACATGGTGGCTTATTATTCTTAACCTACTGAAAGACATAAAACTTTTGCCATAATTCTCTCCGTCTCTTGAATATGATTTCTGGGTGAATAGAACAGCTATAATGATTTGCCGTGATATGCTTTACAAAAACGACCTCTCAGGGCATGTTCAAAAATACCTGTTTCTGGCCTTATTCTCTCCAATCTTATAATTAATGTTAGTGAAGCTTGCAAAGTTCAGTTTTTCTAAACTATTCCTTTTATTTTTTTGACGATTTACTTTTGTGTTTTCAAAGTAAACAATAATACGATTATAATAAAGTTGAAAAAAATTCTAAATTTACTTTAGATTAACCAAAATATTTAACATGGAACTCCACGAAATAGAAATCATGTTTACTTTAGAAGTATTTGTATTAAATAGTAATTACGATTTTCATGTTATTTTCGACAATGAATGAACTGATTGGCATGCTAAGTCATCATCAAACAGGACATAGAACTAAATGTAATTGTGCCAAAATTAAATCAAAACCAATTAGTATTATTAAACGGTGGATTACATTTTGAATAAAATTATCAAATGTATGTTTTTCAGAGAAGTATTTTTCTCAAAAGTTATACACCCCTCATTTTCCTCGCAGTTTTCTGAAATATTAAGTTTATGACTGGAGATTACACACACACATATATATATATATATAAATGAATGAATATTTCCAGGTAAGGAATTCCAAAGCAACTGAAAAAATAACAACACCTAGATTTCTAATTTTTCCCTTTCAAGCTATTATACATTAACCTTGTGTCTAGCAAAAGAATTACGAACATATTACATTAATTTTTTTTTAATTAAGCAAAGCCTTTTACTGCCCACGCGTCTGTCTGGAAAAATCTGGTGTCATTTGACACCATCTGCTGGTGAAATATAGAAATATTTTTTTTAAATTAAAGTTAACTGTTAAAATAATTAATTAATGTAAAAAATAATTTATATATTTAAATTGATTGTTCCAAATATTTAATCCATAACATTTATGTCATTGTATTCTTTTTTAATGTATTTTTTTCAAAGTATTCAGAAGTATTCTCTTATGTAGACTTACTTATATTTTAGTTTTTACTTTCTTTAATTTATAAATGGTTTCACATAATTTTTTTATATACGATTTGAAAAACCATAATTATTAATCGTCATCCGCGATTGATATTTACTCTAGAATCTTTCATACTTTCAATGAATATTTCTTCACAATAGAATTAATCAAATTTAAATCATCAAAACCTCAAATTCTCCATGAGTTAAATATTTTATTAGAATATTAAAAATATAATTTAATAAAAAGGTAACGTGTGCAATAGCTTTAAGATGATAGACATATTCATGAAAACTTCCACGAATGGAAATTAATAATGTTCCGTGTTTTGGGGACTAGTGAGGTTCATCGCTATAGTACTAGACCACTTAATCTCGCTGGCCCCGGGAAACGCCGGATCTTATTTCGGCGGGTCGCCAGTCAGCAAATTTGAAAAGAAATAGTTGAGAAAAGTCAGCACTGGGTGTCAGTGAAAATAGGAGGAGGTGTTCATTTTCCCCTTAGAGACTAGCTCCGAATATTCCATCTTTGGCAACAGGAGAGTGAGACAAAAGCAAAGGTATTGTTTTTGAAGAGTTCCGGGAGAAAAAGATCTCCGCACCTCTGTTACAGAATTAAGAGTAAAGCAGATTTATTCCAAAAAATTATTGCATACAAAAGAAAAAAGAAGAAAATTTAGATTGATTACCAAACTCAGTATAGGAAGAGTTAAAAGCCAAACTTTAATCATGATCAAAATAAAATGTTATTAAAAGAGTTAAAAATAGATTAGATCAAACATGAATGAGAATGAAACCTTTTAAATAGCAGAATTATAGATCTCTCGAATCAGTGAATTCGACAGTTTCATTCGCTTTTTTTTTTTTTTTTGTAGATTCTATAAGGTTCCCCCAAACAATACGTCCAAGAAAATGTAAGGCGAATGGCCAAGTCAGTTTTACACTCATTCTCTTGTCGCATTACATTTGTCTATCAGACAAAAATATAGGGAAAATGAATACCCAGGCAACTCAAGATAAGCAGCTAGTTTCTACTAAAACAGATTTAATCTCTGTTTAACTGTTCCTTTCACCTCGTAGTGCGCAGAATGTTACTCACATAGTTTTTTTAGCTGCTTTAAGTTTGAGCACCAATAAAAATTTTTAGAAAATACATTGAAACTTCAAAAAATCAAGTCGCCACCAAAGTTTTGTCAGCTTGATAATGTTGCAAGTGTACCGATGTAAAGTGCTGCAGGTATACCGATAATAAATGTTTAGCTTCAATTTTCAACGACCTTGGTTTGCTAAAGGAAAAACATTCAAAATGATATGAATATTGACTCCACACACGATTATATTTAAAAAAAAAAAAAACATTACAAAAATGACCCCAGGTTCAAAAGGAACTACTACAAGTATTTACAGCATACGATCCTGCTGTAAAAAACTCACAATAAAAGACCCAGAGCGATTTTATTCCAAAAATTTGAATCTTCCCCCAAAGTCAAACAGAGGAGGGTTGATTCTTCTGAAAGGCCATCCAGACGAGAGCACGATTCGAGTCGAGTCCGTCTGACCGCGAGAAACAAGCCACGTTATTTCTGGCTGTGAGTGACAGTTGGTCGTAAATAAGGGTCCCTTTGAGGTGCGGAAGAAACCGACTCTTGCCGAAGTGAGCTCGAAAGACATGATTTTCTGTCAAAACGGTTTTTAATGGGTTGGCAAAAGCCATTCGTCTCTTACACGTTCTAATCCCGATGGTGCTTAATACGTTTTGAATCTGAATTGCGTCTCTTATTCTGCAACACAGGGACCACCCGATGGGTGCGTAACTATTATACGAGTATTACTAATGATTTCCAATTAAAAAAAAACATGCAACGATAATACATATAACATGATTGTAGCACATTTCAAGGATTGGAAATATCCCCGTCATTACATAGGATTTATACAACAAGTTAAACACAAGTACAACAAGTTAATAAAATCTCTGAACAGTAAAGAACTTCATATGATTTTAAAAAAAAAAAAAAGAAAAATTCTAATGTCTTCTCCTTTATAAATAATCAGGACAATTATTAAACACAATAATTTAAAAAGTTATTTAACTTATAAAAATTTGAACCAGAAAACACTTTCCAGTGTAAAAATTCAAATTTCTTCTACATTAATAACAATATTTATGGCAACCTTCGCCAAACAGAGAGCGCCAATGTTACAATTTACTAGCCAAAGGCGCCAACTAAGCTATTCAATATCTTTAATTTGAGAAGTTATTTGCTAATAAATATGCTACATTTAGCACAAATTAAAAACTATTTTCATTGCGAACTATATATATTTAAATATTCTAATACTATTATTTCATTTTGAGAAATATTCATAATATTAATACTATTATTTCATGAGAAATATTCTAATACTATTATTTCATTTTCATAATATTATTTCATTCTACTATTATTTCATGAGAAATATTCTAATATATGTATTATTATTAAACTTTTTGTGGAGGTTTTTGCTTTTAACGATAATAGACTGTAATATTCATTTCTCCCAATTTCTATACAATTGAATGTTGTTAATGTGTATTACATTTCCCAAGTGAATACCATACACTTAACTTACAAAGCTATTTCATAAAATTAATTTATAAAATCGGGAATAAATGTTTTCAAAATACAAATTATTAACTAAATAAGTTATCAATAAAATATAGTTATATATATAGTGTCTCAGCATAATAAACTGCTCAATATACCCGAAACTTAGTTATTCGATGTAATATCATATGTAGCATATTTTACTTTAGTATTGTTGTTATTCAGCTGACAATACAGAGACAGTTAATCTTTAAGCCATAAATATGGGGCTGCACCGCTGTTACTCATTTAACTCTACCCAGGGGGCACGTGTAGCTTGAAGATATGCTATGGACGCGAGTAACATTATACGCACAACGCTCTACGATCTTATTCGACCGGGACCTATGGTTTCACATGGATTCCAAACCACTACAAACATCCATAGCACCGCCGGGACTCGAACACGAAGCGGTGGTACCGAGCGCCAGAACACTAGCCACTCGGAAATCAGGCCGAATTTTATATTATTTAAAGTTTAAAAATTAAATTCATAGAAAAATTAAAATTTATTTTAATTGCATTATTGCATAAATTTATATATATAATATATTATATTATATAAATCATTTTAATTTATATTAATATTATTTTTATTAATTGCAGAATTTATAATGTAAAAAAATTGTAAAGGAAGAAGTTATTGATTATGAGCAAAGAAAAAAAGATTATAATAAATCTTATTAATTCCATTCAAAGTTTTTATTGACATTTAATTGAATTTTTTATATTGAAGTAAAATAATTTGTATAATAACACACGGAAAAAAATATTTTAATTTCTTTTGAACAACTTTGTATCTAATATGTAATCAAGAAAATAAATACAATGTCAGAAATATTAAAATATTGCAAAATGAGCTTAATTAAATTTCGAAATAGGAAGTTTTTCATTTAATTTGATAAAATAAGTACTATTTACTTAAAAAAAATTTAATTATTATACGGATTTTTCAAAAATTAAAATGAAATAAAAAAAATTATAGATTCTTTTTCCTCAACACTTTTTAAAAAACATCATTAGCGAAGAAAACGAAAATATAAATGCAATTATCGAATCTGTTTGTATAATAAGAAAATAATATACTTGATTTTAAAATTCAATTAATCTTCAAAATGTATTAAAAAAATAAGAAATAAAATCTTCAATGTTAATAACTTGCAATCAAATTTTATCATATTTAATTTAAAGCAAACAAAAAAGGATAATTTTGATTTTTTCATGAATTAGAAGCAAAAAAAAAAAAAAAAAAAAAAAAAGCCTTTAATTTTATTTAATATTTTTATAAAGACCTAATATACTCGTAAAAGAATATTCTTTTTTAACGTAATATTTTTCTAGAAATAATATATTAATTAATGATTTTATTTTATTTTCTTTAAATATTAATAATTATTATATTTTAAAAATCTTATATATTCTTATATTAACATTTTTTAAATTTTTAAAATTCTTATATAAATCTTATATTTATCAAATAAATTAAAAGAATTTTAACTATTACTTTTTCTAATTATTCTAAGTTGGCTTTTTTGTATCAAAAGTAATTACATTATCAAAGAAAATACTTATTTTGTAAAGGGACTTAATGAAAAAAAATCAGTGTTCAATATAATTAGTTTAAGGAAATAAATTCTAAAATACAATTGCAAATTTAAAAAAAAAATATATTAAAATTCATAAAATAAAAATTATTAAAATTACTCGACGTTTAGTTGCTTAAGGTTATTAAAATATAAATATTTGATATAAAAAGGAATTAAATAGTTTCTTTTAATTGATTTGTTATTTAACAGGAATTAATAAATCCTTAATCTTGAAAAATGCAGTATTTAAACTTAGAAAGTAAACAAATATATATATAAATTTTTCAATTTACAAAGTAGATATAGAAGTTTAAAAAAGAAGAAATCACATCTTTTGTAGATGTTTTCAATTGTTTAAATTAAAGTGTGAGAGTAGTTCATTTAATTTATAGTAAATTATTATTAATGGCACACAGTTTCCAAAAATAAAGTTTGTTTATCATTGCCTTAGGATATAATAAATTGCTTAAGAATTATATTTCAGCATATAATTGCTTTTAAAACATGTGTGGTATTATTCAGTATGAAGTACTTTGAAATAAATTAAATACTTTCTTCTAACTATGTCTGAAAACTTTTGTAAATTTTTTTAGATAAAATCAATTTTTATTTCTTATTTCTTCTTCTTATTATTATTATTAATTTGATTAATGTAATTCTAATTCTAAATATTATAATCTTAATTCTAGTTCTAATTAATATCATTCTTTTTTCTAATTCTAAGTTTTTATAAAAATTGCAGCCATTATTTATAAAAAAGATTAATAAAAACAAATGTGGGTTTATATACAGGAATTTCTCATACTTAAATATTAGTAACTTTTTTCTTGAATGCATTTCTGAAAAGATGGCAATTATAAATTTATGTATATAAAATTGAGCTATCGGTTAAATATATTTTCCGTTAAAAATAACACTTTTTAGAAGAAAATTAATTTTGTCTGATATTTCTTAATATATTACAAGCATTGAAGATTTATCATTAATCGGCTTTAGTTAACATTTTTATTTCAACAAGTTTTGTTGATAAATTTGATGAATTAGATTTATGAAAAAATATGTGTTATATATAATGTATCTCATACAGTTTATATGATATTATAGCAACCTACATATCATATTTTACGTGGTTACAGCAATATCAATTGTACATTATACATTGTAATATGTATCTATAATTTAATTATACAAAAATCAGTAGAAAAATGATAAAATACAAAAAATCCCAAACAATCAATAAATAAATAGTAATTATCAAACGATAGAAATGTTCAATATGTTCTAAGTTTTGAACATGTGTGGTATTGTTTTATGTGGAGTTAAAAAATAAAGTAGCAGCGAGTGTGAGACTTAAATTTAAACAAATTAAACTAAATAAAGTTCCCTGTCAAAGAGTCAAATTCTTTTATAGTAATGCTGAAATTTTTAATTATTAAGTTAAAATTTATTAAATTAAAAAAACTTATCTAAGAAATAAAATGAAATGTTAAAAATATATAAAACGTGAGAATTTTGGCATTTTAGCAGCCGCATCTAACCAAAGTTCCTGAGATAAAAATTCAAAAATATGATGAATTTAGCTTGAAGAAATTGTCCTTTTCCAGAATTTAAATATTAATAGGAAAAACAGTTTATCGCATAATATAAAATTTAATAAAAATATTATAAAAATTCAAAGTTTAATTAAGTTAGTTATTAAACTTAGTTAATATTTTTAATTAAAAATACATTCATTAAATAGTTCCTCAAGATATTTCATTTAATTTGCTAAACATATATTATGTCTTATTATTATAAAAATGTATGCATATTAATAATAAAGTTGAATTAATAATAAAATGCGTATTAACAATAAAAATGTAATTTATGAGCATGTATTTCTTTACGATTTCTATAAATCATAATTATTATGGAAATATATTATTATTAATATGATTATGTCATGATTTCTATTATATATTATTTTTGACAAAATCTATTTTTAGCTAAATATTTTATTAGTTGCTGTCTTTTAAAATTCCCATTTTATATGAAATTTATAACTAAAATATAAAACTAATCAAAGAAATTATTAATATATTATGAAATAAACGTCAAATATCTATTAGTATGAATATGATAAATTTTAGTTTTACATTTTTTTTTTTTTTTTTTAGAAATGGCGATACCAAGTTTCCAAGAATTATTTCCCATCTTTAATATCCTCATATAATACCAAATATTTCTACCAAAGTATCACTTTTCACGTACTTAAGCGAAATTTCAAAAATTTCCTGACAGCATTTTATCTGCTTGTTACAGCCGAATCCATTTTGGGCAGACTTTATTATAACGGAAACCCCCCAAATTAGCTCATTATATGGTGTCCGCATTGTGTTCCATCTTCAGGCAGAGCTTCGTCAACAGCCTTTTGTTTTGTTATCTTAGTATATGGCAAAAGACTTAATGGAACACTGTGCTCCACAGAAATCGCCGACTCTAGGAAACCTATTAATTACCCTTCCGTAGCTTATTGGACTTCTTGGCGAACAAAAGACAACAGCAGCAACAAGAAAAAAAAAGTGGATGAAACTTTCACCAACTATACCGGACTTCCAGGTTGTAAAAGCTTCCTCTTAATGAAGTCGCGCTACGCTGAACTTTATCCCCCTTAAAGATGCGCAGATTGTTTATTTTGGAAGGAACTTTTAGAAGATTTGCTGTTTGGCAAAGGCTTTTATTGTCTGTAGAGGATATTTGATGAAAATTCGTGTTGTTTACGGTTCTGATTGGCGGAAGTAAACAAGTTGAGATTTTGATTTAAATGTAGAGAATAAATGATACTGTTTGAAAACTTTGCGAAATGATTTTATTACTCCAAATAATCTTTCAACGTATAAAATTAAATAAATAAGGATTCTTACGTGAAGGTTGGGCAACCAGATTGTTATTGGGTGCGGTTGGGTTGAGATATTTGAAGCACAGGTTGGAGAACTCATAGTTTTATTGGTATATGCCCAAACACCCCACACATACAATTAGGGACATATGATATTTAACATATTTAAAGATATATATTTATAGATACGTGGAAAAACTGCACTTCTAAGCCAAAAACCCGAAACTGGGATACGCGCAGGGAACGCGAATTATACTTCCTCTCCGGGCGTAAGAGTCTGTAAGCCAACTAATACGTCGGAATGCGATAAATATATTTCTTCTTGGAATGAGAGACTATAAACTAAATTTTTCATAGTGGAAGTGCATATTCGTATTGCACCTCTCGGTGAGAGTCTCGAGGACGACTAACAATTTTTCCAGAACGTCACAGTGCTTGTAGCGAACTTGTAGTGCATACGAGTACGCACTTTATAGGATATCTTTAAGGCATTTATAAGATAATCTGAAAAATCAAAATCAAATGGAAAAAAAGTTTTTAAATAAGTTCGTCTACAGATCAAAATATATCATATGAATCGTAATGTATGTAACAAGAAGAGTTTAATTTAAAGGAGGAGAAAAATGAAATAAACGGGATATGCAAAATATGAACATGATTTTACTATTCCAATTATTCTTTCAGAATATTAAATTTAAAAAAAAAAAAAGAAAAGAAATTCTTCAACTATTTATTGGAACTTGTGAGGCAATCTGAAAGTTAAAATTAATTAAGTTTTAAATAAATCCATGTGTAGGCTTTTTTTTTTAACAAATGGTATCCATTACGTAAGCATTCTTTTTTTTGCTGGCATATAATTTAATATTCTTATTTGAGCAAATGTTGTACAACTACCTCGAATGTTGTACAACTTATTCTTTGTATTATTTGAGTGCAAATTTCAATCAAATAATACTTGTTTTAAATTCTCAGGGAATAATTTCTGTACATATGTATCATGATTACAGTAGTCTCTATGAATGAAACACGTAAGAACATTTATTTGTATCACTAATTTATTTATTACAGCATTACACAATGAATAATGCTACAAAAACTTGAAAAAAGCATCTTTAAAAATGCTTGTCACAATACTAAAATTGAGCTATTTTACCATGCAATTTTCATAAAGATTTAAGAATTTCTTATTTTATTACTTAAGATATGTCATATAATTTATAATTTTTCATGTAAACGTAAATGCATCTTTTCATGTTAAAAGCACAATATATGCGAAACAACAACATAATATATAACTTATCATTCGTATTTTTTCCTATATGATTGCATACTTTCCCATCCCTTTATCACAATCTAAATTATATCACCAAACCAATAAACTAAATTACACCACAACATCCATAATTGCATAAGAATATATTTTATCTTTTTTCATGATGATCATCGTTATTACTTCCTGAAGAGTATATAGACAGAAATTCCGGAAATATATATAGACATGACACGCAAACTGTTGGTCATGTTTACTGGTTTTTATTAAAGAACCCATTTAATAAAAATGAACCTCATATATCGAAGAGAAATAAATAAAGAAGTTCAATAACCATCAATTTGTTATGCTCTTGTATGAAATAAATTGTATTTTGCGAACAATAAAGGAACTAAATCATTACAACAATTTAAGGAAAATTTTATAAGTTTATTTAAATTCAATAATAATTAATCATTATAAGAAAAAGCGATTTGAGTTTTATATTAATTGAATTGCGTATTTTATATTTTGTTGCATAACTCATGGAGTTTATGTAAAAGTTACATATCTTTCGAATGAATTTAATAATTACAGGATAATTAATTTACTAATCTTATTTATCTGGTGCTCTGTTATTTAATTTTAAAATTTTACCACAATAAAAGTTTCTGTAAATTTAGAATTATACATCTAAATCTGAAAAAATGTTTTTTTAATAAATACAGTTGTACGCCTGCACCGTACTTTGTGGTAGATTATTTGTCCAGTAGATCATTTACAAATATTGTGCAGTAGTTTATTGCAACTGTAGGTTATTTGCATTAAATATTTTTTTCTCCTTCTATTGCAGCTGGCAAATAGACCGTGATCTTTCGCCATAAGGGCTGCACCGATGTTACTCACTTTGCATTACCCAGGGGGCGCGTGTAATTTGATGGCAAGCCACGGACGCGGAGTAACAACGCCCCCGCAATGCTCTACGATCCTGTTAGGACCGGGACCTACGGTTTAAAGTGGATTTCGAACCACTACAAACACTCATGGCAACGCCGGGATTTGAACCCGATACCTGTGGTACCGAACGCCAGAGCGCTAGCCATTCGGCCATCAGACCCTTAAAAATGTGGAACGCTTCACGATTTTGCGTGTTATCCTTTGCGCAGGGGCCATGCTAATCTTCTTTGTATCGTTCAATTTTAGTATATGTACTGCCGAAGCGAGTACAAAATACTCTTCCCATATGGAATCGAACACGGGCCGCCTGGGTGAAAAGCCAGGAATCCTAACCACTAGACCACATGGAAGTAATAACATTGTGTAGTAGATTATTGCAACTGTAAATTATTTGCAATAAAATTGTCCAATAGATTATTGCACCTGCAGATTATTTGCAATAAAATTTTGCACTGGATTATTATACCTGTGGATTATTTGCAATAGCATTGTCCAAAGATTGTTGTACCTAGGGATTATTTGCAATAACATTGTCCTGTAGATTATTATACCTATGGATTATTTGCAATAACATTGTCCTGTTGATTATTGTACCTGTGGATTATTTGCAATAACATTGTCCTGTAGATTATTTTACCTGTGGATTATTTGCAATAACATTGTCCTGTAGATTATTATACCTGTGGATTATTTGCAATAACATTGTCCAGTAGATTAATATACCTGTAGATTATTTGCAATAACATTGTCAATTACATTCTTGATTGTTTCACACAATTCATCCAATGCTTCCGGACGATTTTTATTCCTTTCCCATTCAAAAAAGAAGATTGCACATATATTTTTTTTTTCCTCTATCATTCAAAAATGAAGTTTTATTAACATCTCTAGGAAATATCATTAAATTAGCAAAATGGAGAATATTTCTAATAATTGTTTTAATAAATTAATTATAAAATTGCTAGTTGTATTTTTGATTTATTAAAAAACATAAGTAAAAAAATATTAGCAGAATAAATAGGTAACATTGTAAAATAGTATTGTGATTTATAATCAAATCATTTACCAAGTTTGGAATTTAAAAATTTGGAATAATTATAATTCGACTGCCGATTGAAAGGAAAAGCAAAGATCCGTTTTAAAAGCGGAAACCGACGAATCGATTGCTTGCTAGGTGTTCTAAGTAGATATACACTCATGTCCATAAATTAAGGATAATGAAGTTCAGGCAAAGAAAGAGACAGAAGCAAAACAAATTTGACTTATTTGTAAAAGTCTATTTATTAAACAAAAGGTAAAGAGCAAAAAAGTTGCTATATGTTTGACATAATTAATAAAAATTGCGATTTTAACTCCCTGGAGCAAATTTCAAAAAAGAACCTATTTACAAAAACAGTGTAACATGGTAAGTATGATGGTTAATAAAAGTATGTCTCCGTACGATGAAATACAGGACTTACAACGCCTAGGCAAGTATCAAATTACCAATCTGATCTTGGGGAATATTACACCACTCTCCAGCAATGCCCTCATTTGCAATTGACAGGTGGGAGGGGGGTTGACGGGCTACATTCGTCGGCCAAGAATATACCACACATGCTCTATAGATTATCCGGTTATGCTGGCCAATCCATACGGGTGATATCCTCAATTGAAGGCGTTTGTCTACAATGTTTGCACGGTGAGGATTGTCATCCATAAACAGAAATTCAGCACCCATGGCGCCCCGAAACAAACGTACATGTTGTTCCAGAATGACATCCCGATAGATGTGGTCTGTCATCGTTACACTCTGAACATGCAGATCAGTTCTGGAACCAAGAATAATTCCTCCCCAAACGAGCCATCCTGCACCACCGTAACGGTGTCGTTCAAGGGTGTTCTCTTGGTGGTAACGGGTACCTGGCGCTCTCCATATGAAAGTCCGGCGAGAATCAGACTGCAAACTAAACCTGGACTCGTTTTTTTCCTCTATCAAGACCACTTCAACAATGCATGCTCTCTACTCCGGGTTAACCGCAGGCGACAGTGAGTTGCGGTAAGTGGAACACATCTGACAGGCCTACGAGCAATGGACCAATATGCCCTAAGCGTCTGTTTTGAAACTGTCGTACCGGTAGCTGAAAATTACGAGACAGGTCTGATTGTTTTTGTTTATTTTGACAGTAACTGCTAAATACCGGTCCTCATTCGGCGTTGTAACTCGGGGGCGACCTGTGCTGTAACATCTACTCACATTACCATAATCTTGGAATCGTTGCCAAAGCCTGGAGATGACACTCTGGGCGATTCAAGTTCCTCGGATACTTCCAGCTTACGTCCACATTCCAGTCGTCCGATAATTCTACGTAAAATATCATCAAATGCTTCCTTTGTGCCATAACTCTGCGGTTTGCACTGGAGTTGAAGCGCTTGTGCACAATTTTACTTCTTTGCCACCATTCCTTATATACCCCTCTCTTACATTCTCGTCATTGTGACGTACTATCCGCCATCTGGTGGTTTCCTGTAATTTGCATATTCTTCTTCAAGATGTGTATGATAAATCTACAGGTGAAATTTTTATTTTAGAGTTCAATTTCTGTGTGATTCTGAATTATTCTAATTTATGGACATAGTGTACTTAGTGAAAAAACAGTTTGAAGGAAAAATATTTAATTACATTTTTTTATTTAATTTTTATATTATGCAATCATTTTTTTAATTATTAAAGATTAAAATTATTTTTATTGTAATTAAATCCTCTCCGAAATTACCTTTCTTTCCTATAACGCTACTCAGTTTGAATAGTTCGAGTTGGTAGTTTGGCAATGTTCCACAGATTCTGTAGTCGAACACTACGTTATTTACAACGAAAAAATATTTACAATTTAAAATTAGAAACATTTTCGTTTCATGTAACAAAGTGAATTATATTTGAGACGAAACTGATTTGTACAATTCAACCACTGTGATACAACAACAAGATTAATACCTACATTTCTTTGTTAAAAAAGGAACGAATTTTTCAAAAACTCTGGATTGTAATTTTTTTTTTTTTAAATGATTTTCAATGGAAACAAAACATTACAAATAATTTGCTATTGTATAAAAGCATTAAATTTTTCATATATATAAAAATATATAAAAGTAATGAATAATGAATTTTGGTTAAAAAAAGAATAAAAATAATGAATTTTGGTTTGGTATTATGCAAACATTTAAAAAGAATACAAAATTATTCATTGCCATACATTATTTTATATTATTTTAATTATATTATTCATATATTTTATATCATTTTATGAAATAACTAAATATATCATTCATACTATATAATACTAATGCTAAATAAATTTAGTATAGAATACTAAAATATTTTATTGCAGTACTTGCTTTTTCAATTTGATCAGTAATCATTTATTATATTTATTTGAGAGATATTTCAACTTAAGCTCCTTTATAACCAAATGGATAAACAAAATACTTCAAATTAAATGCTCTGAAAAGAATAATAACATTTCCAAAGAATATTTAATTGTATTTAATCATTAAAAATAAAACAGATTTTGAAATTAAATTATCAAATTAATTCAAATTTCATGAAAAATGTCCTAAAAATGGTACGAAATTATTGTATATTAGAAAATTCTATTTATATTTAAAAATTTAGGATTATATTAATTAATAAATATCCTAAACTTTTAATTCTATTTTTACAAAGGTTTTCTACAGTTCAAAAGTAAATGTTATTTGTTATTGTTTTATGTTTTGACTTCATTAATCAAATACTTAATTTATGAGATAATGTAGGAAACATTAAATCTCAATGTTACACATGTTTTAACATACATATACCTATATATCTATACATGAATGTATGCTGGCATACATACATACATACATACATACATACATACATACATACATACATTTGCATGCACAGGTAAGTAAATACGTACTTGTTGCTGAGGGTGCATATATAATCATGCTTTCTGAAAGAGATACAGAATAATGTTTGTATATTTAAGTACACATCTTTTTCAAAACCCTGACACCACTACTCATAGAGAAACACAAATTTAGGCATATGCACCTTTATAAACACATGTATGTACAATTTATAACTTATAAATAAAACCTTAATCTTGGGAATTAATTTGCTCAGAAAAAAAAGAAGATTAATTTTATTTGCAACAAAATATGTATATATATTTCTTTCAGTTATTGACATCAAGTTTTGAGTAGAGCACCGATGAAATAGAACTGAAAATAACATTTTTATTTTAAATAAATATCAAAAACACTATATTTTATTACATGCGATTTTATAATCAAAACTTTGTTTCCACGAAAACTTTACGAAAATATATTTCTTTTAATCTTTCAGAAATATAAAAATCAAATTAATATATATTTTGTGGTATACATATAAACAATTATTAAATCTTTCTGTTCTCTTGAAATTTACTTATAAAACTCACTAGAAATTTACTTTAAAAGTATTTCACTTCAATATATTTTTCTGCACTTCCATTTTTGTTTCTACCATATCATAAATACAATATCCTTCATCTTCTTATCACTATCATTCCAAATAGATATGAATTTCAATTCCAATATCCCTATTTGATATTCCCTCTATGTGATTGAGTTCCCCGTGAAACTTATTATAATATCCCTCGAATGTTTGCTTTGCCATGTATTTATTCATAAATATCCCAACACATTTTCAGAGTCATGACTAAGAAAGAAAGAAAAAAAAACACATTTCAAACAATAGTCCAGCTGCATAAAGCTAATGTACACGAAACATTTCTGTGTGTGTTGAGAATTTTTGCATGTCTCTTCTAACGTTTGTTTATGTTTTTATTCGACGTGAAGCATGTGTTCCGCACCGAGATTTCCTGTTGCCATAAACGAAAATATTCGTCAAAATGAGTGTTTCGAGAAAGGCTTTGGTATCTGGCACTTTGCAATGGGCATAAATATACGGAGTGAAGAAATCTACCTAAAAAGTGGTCTAACTCAGTGTGGGCTTTCTCCTCTTATGCTTTACATTTAATAAGATACTAGTATATAAATTATAAGCTGCCCTTTCTGTTGTGTTAGTTTTTAAAGTCTTTATTATAGAAAAGCGGATAAATTTATTGGTATATTTATTGGATCAATTTATTGGTATGTTTATTGGATCAATTTATTGGTATGCTTATTGGATCAATTTATTGGTATGCTTATTGGATCAATTTATTGGTATGCTTATTGGATCAATTTATTGGTATGCTTATTGGATCAATTTATTGGTATATTTATTGGATCAATTTATTGGTATATTTATTGGATCAATTTATTGGTATATTTATTGGATCAATTTATTGGATCAATTTATTGGTATATTTATTGGATCAATTTATTGGTATATTTATTGGATCAATTTATTGGTATATTTATTGGATCAATTTATTGGTATATTTATGGTTTTATTGTTATTTTTGCTAATAGTATTGAATATATTAGATTCCAAAATTAATTACTTTCGAAAACCCTATTTTATGTAACATTTAAACATATTAAATGTGAATTCAGCTAAAATTAACCCTCAAAAGATTTTTTTAAATATATATTGAAATAATTCTAATTCAAAGATACAATCAATTAAATTTTTTTTAAAAAATCATCAAATTAAAATTATTGTCATAGCTAGATTATATTTTTTGATTAAGATGTAATAATGATCTCTTTATGTCAAATACAAACAATTTTGTTTTCAAAACACTATTGGCTTTTTTTTTTTTTTCAATTAATATTTTAATAACATGGGTACTTTATTAAATATTTGAATATTCTTATTAATGCACTTCAAAAAATTAATGATTCATATGTAATAAATTATATAACTATGTATATTGAAGAACTATCTTTAAATGTATTTCATATTTCAAATACATTCAAATATATTTAATATTTTAATATTCTTGTAAATGTACTTTAAAAATTCACTGATTCATGTAACAAATTATACAACTATATTGAAGAACTATCTTTAAATGCACTTTTCTTTGATGAATTACAATTAATTGTGATTTTAATGGATTTTTAATTTATGACTTTTGGACATGGATATCTGAATTTTCTACCAGTGCATTTACACTGGTAGAAAGATTAATGCAAATTAAATGTCAAAAGTAGTACATTTCAATTGCATTAATCTTTCAGACATGCAATTTATATAATTGCTATACAAATATAAATCATTCATTTAAAAACATGACGCAATGTCTAAAGAAAAAAATTGTCACATCAAATATGAATTCTATTAGAATCTTTTTCTCTTTAATCCTAGACATAGAAAATTATTTTACCTTAAATTTCGCCATCATTAAAATTCAAAATATTCTGGCATAAGAAATTTAAATGTATAGCGTATTTATTAAGTTTATTGAAGTTTGATTGTGTTTAAATCATACACGTCTGTTCGAATAATTTGTTTTCATTTTTAGATTATTTATAAAAGTATTTAATAATGCTTTCATATTTTGATATTTTATAAAAGTATTTAATAATTCATTACAAAAGTATTTTATAATCATTATAAAAAGTATTTTATAATCATTATAAAAGTATTTTATAATCATTATAAAAGTATTTTATAATCATTATAAAAGTATTTTATAATGCTTTTGAGAAAGGCATACATATGGCAACCAAAATAGTAAATTAATATACCTGATGTTCAGGTGAACTATTACAATTATAATTATACATAAAAACAAATAAACATAAACATAAACAAATAAAGAACATAAACATAAAATAAAACAATAATAATCTGAAATAAAACAAAAAAAAATAATTAATTAAAACAAACTTAAACATATAATTTTTGGATCTCATATTTCAGTCGTACAGTTCTTCAAAAAATGATATTATAGTTATTATTCCAAATAATGATTAATAAAACACCTTTTGATGCATATGATAAAATTTTAAGTGATTTTACAATTGAAAATGTGGATAAATCATTATAATACCTGTTCGAAGTATTAATATTCAGATTTTGTGAACAAAAAATTTCCCAGAATCAATAGATGTGAATCTTTATCGAAAATTGTAAATTTATTTTTAACGATATTCTTAAGAGCAAAAAATTATATTCAAGTGATCTTTTATTTCCTCTCAACAGTTAATTTTTATTTCTGAAAAAAAAAATTGATATAAGTTTTTGTTAGTATAAGAAATATGCTATTTTTTATTATTTTTAAATTTATATAAATATTTTTCTAATACTTTTTTTCAACTTTTGAATTACTTTTATTTTTTAATTATACTTTTTGGTTTAAAGCAAAAAAGTAATAAGCGAATATTATTTTCAATAAATTTTACTTGCATAGATTTCTTTTGGCAAAAATTGATTTGGATCACTTAAAAAATAAAAAAATAGAACTGATAAGAATTGGAATTTCAGAAATTTTTCACCCCTTTGACATACGTCACTTCCGCTTGTACTTTTTCCTGCTTAAAATGCTATTCCTATTTCTTCAAACCTAAAGTGTGTTCTTTGATATGTTTATTTGCAAATCTTAGATCAGCTATCTATTCATGCTTGTTTACAGCTATATTTTATAAAATAAAACAGTCTATTTTTATTTTCAGCGCTATAAAAAAGCGCAATCTACATAACAACTATAGATAAATTTATTTCCATTTCTGTTCTTTTAGAACCTATAAAAGCATCACTGATGTTTTATTAATAGAATATTTCATACAACGGATTTTGAAGAATGTAAAACATAATTTTTTTAAAAATATTATTCAGAATTTATTCTTACGTATATATCTAAAATATTTAAATTTTCGATAAAAGCATTCATTTACACCGCATTTTATCAATATAGTTAAAAATTATTAATATCTTTACATATAGGTAACATTTTAATATATTTTTTTTATGTTACTGTTATAATTTTTGTAATGAATATTTTATTTTTTTAACAAGGAAAATAGAGGAAAATTTGTTTTTGTTTTATTATTAGGCATTGAAGGTATTTTGTATTTGAATATTAGGTATTTGAAAAAAATGTTTTATAAAACAAATTTTACTACTAAAAAGGGAAGTGAAATTATAATTTAGTAATATTTAATATATTATTATTAACCAAAACTTTGAATTAAATAAATGACGGTAAAGTTAATATGATGATGTTTTTAAAATATAAAATCCCTTTTACATGAAGCTTTTTATTTAAGAAATTACTATTAACAGAAATTTTTAAAAAATAAATGATCGTAAAATTAATATGAGGAGGATTTTTGAAATATAAAATACTTTTATTCGAAACTTTAATGAATAAAAATATGTGATTATTATAAACTTTTGTTCTATAATGCAAAATATTTTTAGCTGACATACTTTTCCACAACAAAGATGCAACAGCATTACCAAAATACTTTAATACGAAATTTTTGCAAAAATATTTAAATATTAACATTCAGAAGAGCTTCATTTAGAAAATTTACACATTCCTTTCACATTTTCGAGTTGAAGATATAAAGTGTTTTTGCTCTACGGATTCATCATGTTCGTCTCCAAGATAGACATAAAAGAAGATTATCTTTGTCAATAATTCTATGTTTCAAACCAAGATTATTAACCCCAAAATTCCAACGAAATATCAATTAGTCAAAATGATTTATTTTAAAAATGCGTATATATTTTACATAAACTTAAAAGTTCCTTTAAAATTGCAATATTATTTTTTTTTATTCCTAAAAATAAATTAAATATACGTTTTGTTTCCCTGAAATTGCAATCTGTATTTAAATAAACATAATTAATGATACAAAAAAATTATAAAAATTAACAGGTTTTTAAGCATGTTGAACTATTATTAAGTTTTATATTTGTTTTATTACATAGCAAATAAAGACTTGCATTTACTTGCTACTGTGCATTTCTTATAAATATTTGAACATATTTGTAAGAAATATCAATTCTTTTATACATCTTTATTTTACAAAGAGATTCGCATATTTATAGAATATTAACTTTTGTTAGAAATATAATTACATTTTTAACGATTATAATAAATTTCTAAATTTCCTCATGTGACCCTGCTATAGAAATTGTAAAAAAAAAAAATTCTTATTTCATTGCCAAATATTGCAAGTATGTTTAGTACAAAATATGATTGATTTTTTTTTTATAAACATAAATAGAAAAATGAAACAAGCTTTTGTAAATTTTCTTGTGAAATAAAAAATTTGAATATAATTATTAGCAATATTATTTTCACATAAAAATATACACTCACTAATGACGCTAAAAATATAATTTCAAAAAAAAAACCTGCAGTAAATATTCTTAAAAATATATATATCACATAATTAATGTTAAACAAAAAGGTTTGAATAATATTTATAATATATAATTATTTTCACCAAAGTCATCATAGTAAATATGTTACGTATTAATATAATCCCACGATAATTTTGTATAGACAATTTCCCAGAATTACTTTTGGTGATTGAAGAAACGGACTTGCAAATAACTTAATTATTACATTAACACAGCAAATAGTTGTTCCCATATAAATTGTCTTAAACTAATTATTTCGAATGTGTAAAAGAATTATCGACAAACCGAGATCATTCATTAATTACAATGCCCATTAATTTTTGGATATTGTTTGTTAAGATAAATTTGAACTAATTTCAGATCTCTAATACATAATTTATAGCAATTTTGATAGAGTTATTATTCTGTGATCAAAAGACAACTTTATTTACAAGGATTCTTTACTGTATGTTCTCCTTTGATTCATTTACACAAGAGACCTAGATTTGGATGGCCAGTACAATGTATTATTTACACAAGATAACAATAGAACCGGTATCAGCCACAGAGGGATTCGGTAATCTCTCCAGTGTGAATTATATTCTCCATGATTCAGAATAAAATATAAAACTTGGAAAAAAGATTCTGACATCACAGATAGTCTAAAAATGGCAGTTTTATTTATCTTAACATTTCTTTAGAGAATGTTAGAATTTTTATTCGAATAGAGTTCTATTCCAAATAGTTGAAACTTTTTTATCTTATCTTTGGTGAACCCTTTTCAGATCATGAATTCATTTTCAGAATATTAATTTGGGGTTCCATTTGTATAAAATTAATCATATTTACAATTTACACAGCAATAATGTTATGTATTAATAAATTTCCACGGAATTTTTATAGAAATTTTGTAGTTCGCATAAAAATTGTCTTGTACTAATTATGTAATAAAAGAATTATCAACTAACTGAGATCATTCATTAATTACCATTCCCATTAATTTTTGGATATTGTGTCTTGCTATAGAGATAAATTTAAATTAATTTCAGATCTCTAATAAATGATTTTGCAATTTCAATAGAGTTATTATTCTGCGATCAAAAGACTAATTGTTTATTTACAAGGATTCTTTACTATATGTTCTCCTTTGATTCATTTACACAAGAGACCTAGATTTGGATGGCCAGTACAATGTATTATTTACACAAGATCAATAGAACCGGTATCAGCCACAGAGAACACCTTTAAACGCGGTAATCTCGACCAAAATTATATTTTCCATGATTCAGAATAAAATATAAAACTTAGAAAAAGATTCTGACATCACAGATAGTCTAAAAATGGCAGTTTTTATTTATCTTAATATTTCTTTAGAGAATGTTAGAATTTTTATTCGAATAGAGTTCTATTCCAAATAGTTGAAACTTTTTATCTTATCTTTTTGGGAACCGTTTTCAAGAACATGAATCCATTTTCAGAATATTAATTTGCGGTTTCGTTTAAAGAAAACTAGTCATATTTACAATTTACACAGCAATTATGTTATTTATTAATATATTCTCACAGTCATGTTGTATAAATAATTCCCCAGATTTACTTTTAGTGACTGAAAAGTGGACTTAAAAATAACTTTATTATAGTAGTAAAGAATAGTTATGCACAGTAGTAATAGTAATGGAGAGATAGTTAATTACATAATTGACCAAAATGGAAAGGCTGCATTTTATTATTTGGTCTCTAAAAGACTAATGGTTTATTAAGTGTTTTTAATTCAAAAGTTACTCAACACAAATATCTGTCTACAATATGATTAACATCTAAAAGGTAAAAGAACACTTTCGACCAAAATTTCGATTTTGCAATTTTTACATTTTTGAAAAGCTTGTATTTTACACTTTCTAAATATCTTTACAGTTTGTTTCTATCTGTTTTAGAACTAGAGTTATGTTAGTTTAAACTTCCCTTGAAGACAGTTTTGAACCGGAAGTGTGATTTTCGTAACAGGAAATGCAGTTTGACTCTATGTTTACCTCCATTATTTCCTCAATATTGACTGTAAAACTTATTCTAATATAAATAAAAATCATTAAATAATGTTTTTATGAAAAAATTAAAATTATTGGTATCACTTGATCTGATAAAGAATATGGCTAAAGTTGTCTAAAATTTGTTGTTTACATTTGCTCTTGTAAATATTATGAGGGAAATCTATATATATTAATCAAAAACTTTTGCATTTGTTTTGTGATTTTTTTCCTAAACATTTGTTTTTGAATAAAAAGATAAAGTTTTAAGTTTGAAAAAATTTGAATAAAATATATTGAATGAAAAGTTTTAAAATCAAATCAAATATAAATAAAATATAAATGCCTGGTTTCAAAATAGTAGTAGAGGTAAATGGTTTTTTTATGTATTGATAACATTTTGTAATAAAATTTTTTTAATAATGGTGACAAATGCAGCATGACTCTATGTTATGGCACCAATTTTTGTCCTGTAGTCCTACGCTACTTTAGTTAAAAAGGTAAGGTGGTAAATAAATTACTCAATGGAATTTTAATAAAGTTTCAATAATAGAATTAAATGAGTACATAAAATACATTTCAGTCAGAATAGGTAAATATTAGGAGGGTACTTACTAAGTAATAAAAATATAATAGGAAAAGTAAGTAGACAATATAATAAAAATTATATTTTATGCTAAAAGATAAAGGTTATAATAAAAAAAAATCACTCAATGGATTTTAATAAAGTTTTAAGTTTATTATTTCAATTGTAGGTAAATAAAATTCACATTTCAAAGTCTATTGTTTCTTGGGATAATTATTGATACATTTCTTATACAAGGATTTTTTAATTGGAGATATTTCACCAAGTCCAAGAGTTGTAAATTATATTTCTATACTATTATGTATTCAATAAAAATAGGAAAATAATCACTCAGTGGATTTTAATAAAGTTTTAAGTTTATTATTTCAATTGTAGGTAAATTAAAATTCACATTTCAAAGTCTATTGTTTCTTGGGATAATTATTGATACATTTCTTATACAAGAATTTTTTAATTTGAGATTTTTCACCTAGTCCAAAAGTTGTAACTAATATTTCTACACTATTATGTATTCAATAAAAATAGGAAAATAATCACTCAGTGGATTTTAATAAAGTTTTAAGTTTATTATTTCAATTTTAGGTAAATACAATTCACATTTCAAAGTCTATTGTTTCTTGGGGTAATTATTGATACATTTCCTTATACAAGGATTTTTTAATTGGAAATTTTTCACCTAGTCCAAAAGTTGTAAATTATATTTCTACACTATTATGTATTCAATAAAAATAGGAAAATAATTACTCAGTGAATTTTAATAAAGTTTTAAGTTTATTATTTCAATTGTAGGTGAATACAATTCACATTTCAAAGTCTATTGTTTCTTCAAATAAGTGCTGATTTATTTCTTTATATAAGAATTATTTATTTTGTGATTTTTCACCTAGTCCAAAAGTTGTAAACTATATTTTTCACTATTATGTACTCAATAATAATAGGAAAAGATTATTTGAATGGTAGGAAAAAAAAGGCACTCAATGAAATAATAAGCTTAAAAATTTGTTAGAAAGTCCAAACAAATTTTTAAGCTTATTATTTCAAATGTAGGTAAATAAAGTTCACATTTCAAGGTCCATTGTTTCTTGGGATAATTATTGATTCATTTCCATCTATGAGGATTATTTAATTGGTGATTTTTCACCTAGTTTAAGGGTTGTAAATAATATTTCTACACCATTATGTATAAAATTGATTTGAAGTTATTTTCTAAAAAAAGATTCGTAACAATTTTCACTAATCAATGGTTTAGTAAGATATTTCTATGTAGTGCCTTCCCATTCTATTCTATTTGGATATTGAGAAATACTCTTTTGAGTATTATTAGCTTCTATGTGTTTAAGAGTCAATTTTAATAGCTTAGAAATCAAATAGATTATAGATTATTTTAATATAAACTGTTAACTTGATAAAATAGAAATTTGTTTGCATTAGCATAAATTATAGAGGTTAGTTATACATATAAAAACCTCTCTAATTTAGAATATTACTCTAGATCACTTAATCGCAATTTATTTGAGTAATCATTTTATTGTTTAATATAGATGTTTTTTCAACATCATCTAGTGAACTAAATTAAGAATTTAATTTTTTTTAAATAAATTGTGTTAATTGCTTAAAAAAATTATTTATTCAGTAGTTGTTTGCATACGTAGCGATTTAAGGATACATACGAGAGCGAGGTTTAATATAATAGTTAATTTAAAAAAATACATAGAGTTACATATTTTGTTATTTATATTTTTTGACTTTTAACAACACTTGCAATCAATTTACTTGTATTTCAAGCGCAATTCAAAAGTAATAAATTTAAATTCCGGATCAACTAGGCGCTAAATTAAATATTTTATCATAACAATATTATTGATGACATAAAATTCAGGTGTAGTTTCATAATCAAAATGGAAAAAAAAAATGAACAAAACGCGAATATTATCATAAAATCCTTTTAGATTATATGACTAAATCGTATCGCACAATAATATTATCATAAAATAGTCAATAAAATATCATTCCAAACTTATCACTCACAAAAGTAGAAGCATAATCCCTAATTTGATTTCCCCCTAAATTGTATTAGTCGTTAAATTGGGTTAATAGAATATTACAGCTAATCATATGAAATATTTTTTTTATTAATGTTAGCTTTTAAAATGCAATTAAACAAAATAATCAGCACTTAAAAAATGAAACATTTAGCAACTTTATTGTTGGGTCTATTAAAGATATTAAATATGTGGCAGGACTCTCAAATATTTTGAATTTAATAATTTTTTTTTCCATTTTCAGAGCATAGTTATATAAAGTCATCAAAAAGCCAACTGTTGGAAAGGAAAATTGATGTATGTTCTTTTACCTCTTGGTGCCCATTATTTAGCCAGGAAACATGTAAGAGTTAATTATATTCATTAAGACGATACTCCCAAATTTTTACAAAACAAGCCAGCTATTAGAAACAGGGAGGCTTAATGGATAAAAATTAATTCTCCAGGGAAAATTTATTTCTTGCATTGACAAGAAGTTATGTCAAAAAAAAAAGTTTTTCGCCATCGTAAAGTTTTATTATAACTCTGCATAGGATAGTTAACGGATACTTTTCTGAGAAAATATATGCAACATTGTAGACAAAAAAGAAAAATTTATACAACCTAGATAAATATGTTTTTTTATAAGTAAAAATGTATATACGATTGATTTTATACTTATTTTAGTTATAAATAAAAACAATTATTTCATTTCATAAATTTTCATAATTTTATAACAAAATAGAATTAGTATTTCAGCAAGAAAAAAAATTGCATTGTAAAAATTATCTTAAACAACAAAATACGCAAATAAAATATAATAATGCAAATTATAATTGAATATAATATATAACAACGCAAAATAAAAATTATTTTTTAAGATCATCTAAATTTGCATTGAAATTAGCACTGCAAATTTACATTAAATTTTGATTATTTATAATGTAAACGTTTAAAGTATTCATAAAAGATTAAAAATAAAAATAAAAGATTCATTAAAGTTTTAAAAGATTAAATTATTAGATGTATCGAATTATAAATAATCAAAGCATTAATCCGTTTAACTATGAAATACAATTATATTTTCAAATATCTGTTAAATTTTCCACCAGCTTAAAATAATATTTAATCGTTAAGGTTTAAAAGATAATTATCAATCTTTTGAAAAATCAATCTTTACTAATATTTTATTAAATGCATCAAATAACCGAAATATACTTTAAAGGGAATATTTTTAGACCTACTGCGAAATATTTTAGACTTTTAGGACTATTTCTAAAGGGAGAAATATTTCAATTTTCTAGAATATTATAAGAAAGTGAGTATTGAAAGTGGTTGTAATGGAAGTTGACATTTGAACTTTGATTTGAACTTTTTAGAATATTTTTCAACCTAACATCGAGAGATTAAAATTGAGTTTATTGAATAATTGTATTTTCAGGAACAGATAATTAAATATTATATAAGGTCTCTCAGAAATATTTGGAAAAAAAAAATGAAGTCAAATGAAGTCAAATGGGACAGAGGTAATAGATTTTGTAAAGTAATGTGTGTGATAAAATGAGCCGTGTAACTGCTGTCACACGAGAAAGCTGTGAGCATAAAAGGTAAAATTAACGGAAAGAAATAATTGAATAATTATTTTTTTAAATAAGTATTCGGAGAGCGGAGTAAGGGTATATTTTGGCAACACGACTATAGCGCGACTTTGACGAATCAGATTTGAGATCGAGAATGATTGAAAGTAGTGATTCATTCATTCTACAATCACTCATTTATTTCTCTAAGTTAGTACAGCATCAGTTAACAGTTTACATGTAGGGAAGGAATGAAAAAAATGCAACGTTGACTTGCTCATTCTGTGAAATATTGGCAATCTGTCTGAATACCCTTAAGTATGACAACTTCCTCAATCCTCTTTGAGAACAATATGAAGGGCATTTGAATCTATGTATTTAATGTAAAATGGCATATAGACACGTTAGTTTTCAATTGTCGAATTTCGAAAATATTTTCTATAGAACGAAAACAATTCTAGCTCTATCCACCAGATCTCTCTGGAATAATAATAAAAAAAAAACTTTGAACGAATATGTTTAGATATGACATTTAAAGAACATTTTTCTTTTTTATTTGACAAATGCTCTTGGGTATGGTACCTCTTTCCGTCCTCATTGAGTACAGCAGGAAGGGCATTCGAATCTACGGATTTAATGTATCATAAACTGTATAGACACATGCTAGCTTTCACTTGCCGAATTTCGAAATCAACTTCTTAAGATTGAAAACCTCGAGCATTATTCACTTCATTACCGCAACGACAGTATGGTGACACTAGTGTGTCTGCCTACTTGCAGAGTTCGAGGAGATATTTACAGGGATAGGGTTGTCAGCAGTTTGCCCAGCTTTTATATTAGGGAGACACCTATGGTTTAAAGAGTATTATAAACCATTACAAACATTCTGGTACCACCGGGACTCGAAACAAACCTATGGCATCATGTGCCAGAGCGCTAGTCACTCAGTCATCAGTTGGTTTAAAAATAACTACTACTAATTAGCAAAATATTAAACGGCACATAATTTCGATAAATATGTTTAAAAGAAGCTTCTTTAAAACGCACTTACCTATAGCTTAAACTCCGCCTGTTAACTTAAATCAACCTGTATAGAAATCCAAAACGAAAAACGACCACAGCGTCATCAGGTCTTCAGCAAAAGAATTCAGTTTGTAAATTCAATACGGTTCGCAATTCTTCAGAAAAAAACCCAGAATCCTTACCGGTGGAACCGGTTAAAAATGCAAATATGGAGCAAATAAATATTCATTTAACTGTCAGCAGAATATGATTAATTCACCCGTTTCGAAGGGTTTTTTGTTCAACTTTGTTAACAGTTTGAAATGTTTACGGAATTTTTCTTCTTCCAGTGAAAGCCCATCATTCCCTCTAGGGGACATACCATGGTTAAAGGAAGAGGAGACGGTTTTTCCGAATTGTGGTCTTTAAAAGATGCGATTTGTTTTTATTAGGAATCTCTTGACGCATTGCTGATAATGAACTTAAAAGATTCACATTTCAAAATGAAGAGCGCTTTTTTAGTCTGGTTTTGATTTAAAAGTTGCGTCGTAAATCATCACAAGCCATTTTTTTCTTCAGCAAGATATAAATTTCTTTTTTTTTCTAAATAAATGTGCGGTCAAATAGACCGACTTAAGTGCATATTGCACATTTCAAAATGAAGAGCGCTTTTTTAGTCTCGGTTTTGATTTAAAAGTTGTTCTTAACATTCATGATTTAAAGTTACTCTTAACATTTCAAGAAATGTGAAGAGTGATTGATATAGAAGCCAGAAATGAAAATGAAGACAATTCTAAAAGAGTAGCAAATATATTATTTTCTTCCTTTTTTTTTATCCACTTTATAAAACGGAAAACAGCAATGCATTAAATAATACATTCAATAATTTTATATTTATTTAAAATTGTTCAAGAATATGGTTAATAAGTAAACTTTAGCATTACTAAAATTAATGGAGTGACTTAGTTGTTGTTCTTCTAATCAGCTGGCAACACAAACAGTTAATCCTTATGCCATAAGCAAGGGCGGCACTGCAGGTACTTATTTAGCACTACCAAGGGATATCGTGTAACTGGAAGATATGCTAAAGGCGTGAGTAGCACTACCCCTACAACGCTCTACGATCCTATTAGACCAAGCCACACCTTTACCTCAAAAAGCCTTATTTAAACGGTGAGGCGTAAAAAGCCCGTACCAATCACAAGCCTCACATTCGAATGTATGGATTTAATATATCATAAACGAAATAGACACAATTTAGCTTTAACTTGTCGAATTTCAAAATAACTCATTTAGATTGAAAAACACTAGTATTATTCACAAGGCCAGACGTTTTCTTTATTGGCGCAACAGTTTCATGGTGAGTCAAGGGCGTCTGATTAGTTGCAGATTTCGAGACAGTAGATGTTTTGGGATAAAGTTGTCATCCCTATGTCCAACATTTATATTAGACAAGAGTCTACGGGTTAAAATGAACTCCAAACCACTACAAAAATCCATGGCACCGCCGGTAGCTCGAAGGAAGGATAACGAGCACAAAAGTGCTAATCAACCCTCAAAAAGGCTCTCAAGTTTAATCAAATAACTAACAAAATTAACGAAACTTTATACAACAAATAATTTAGATAAAACTGTTTACATGATACTTCCTTAAAAATAATCATAACTATAGCTTACACTGCGCTTGTTAACTGAATTCAACCAGTGCAGAAACTTAACACAATCAGCGCATCATCAGGTCTTCAGCAAAAGAATTCATTTCATAAACTCAATACGGTTCGCAATTCTTCTAAATAAAAAAAACCCACTAAAAGCAAACGCAGAACCCTTCCTCAAACACCATATAGATTAAACACGGGAGGGTGAACTGAAATGTGGAAACGATTAAAAATGCAAATAGGGAGCAAATAAATATTCATTTAACTGTCAGGAGAATATGATTAATTCATCCGTTTGGAAGGGTTTTTTTTTTTTTTGCTCGACTTTGTTAACGGTTTGAAATGTTTACGGAATTTTTTTTTCTTCCAGTGAAAGCCCATCATTCCCTCTAGGGGGACATACCATGGTTAAAGGAGGGAGACGTTTTTTTCGGATTGCGTGCTTTAAAAAGATGCGATTTGTTTTTATTAGGAATCTCTTGACGTATTCCTGATAATGAACTTAAAAGATGCGCATTTCAAACAGAGTGCTTTTCAGTCTCCGTTTTGATTTAAAATTTGCGTCGTAAATCATCACAAGCGTTTTTTTTTTCTTCAGCAATATATAAATTTCTTTTTTTTCCTAAATAAATGTGATGTCAAATATACCGACTTAAGTGTATATTGCATTTCAAGAAATGTTAAGAGTGATTGCAGCCAGCAGTGAAAATGAAGTTAACTCTAAGAGAGTCTCAAATATATTATTTCCCTTCTTTTCCGCGGTCCATTTTATAAAACGAAAAAACAATACATTTAGTTACTTTTTATATTTAATTGAAGTTGCTCTTGAATATCCTTAATAAGTGAAATTCAACATTACTAAAATTAATCTAGTGAATTAGTTGATTGTACGAATTGCTTCTCATTCAAGAGTATTTAGACCAAAATTCGGCAACAGAACTTAATTGAAGTTTCAATAACTATGTTCAATAAGTACGATAAATGTATAATCCGGAAAGTCTTTCCGTTGTAGACGAGAAGTGTGGAATAAAGTGCAAAGTGTTACCTCTCTACAAGGTCTTTGCTCAAAATTGTTGAGGCACAACTTTGCCTCGAAAATCCTTATTTAAACGGCGAGGCGTAAGGCATGTACCAATCACAAGCCTCACTTTCGAATCTATGGATTTAATGTATCATATACGATAAAGACACAAGTTAGCTTTCAGTTGTCGGATTTCGTAAACAAATTCTTTTTAGATTGAAAAACGCAAGCATTGTTCACAAGGCCGGACGTCTTCTTCATTGGCGCAAAAGCCCCATGTTGAGCCCAGTGCGTCTGCCTACTTGCAGATTTCGAGACATCAGATGCTTATGGGATGGGGTTGTCAGCCTTACACCCATTATATATATTAAACAGGGACCTATTGTTTAAAAGAATTCCAAACCACTATAAACATCCATTACACAGCCGGTAGCTGGATCCCGGAACCTGTGGCAGCGAGCGTAACAGCGCTAGTCACTCACCATTAGGGCCAACCAGACCTCTTTGGTTTTAAAAAAATAACTAATAGAAATTAGCGAAAATTTATACAAGAAATTATTTCGATAAATATGTTTAAATGAAGCTTCTTTAAAAATACACATAACTGTAGCTTAGAATCCGCCTGTTAACTTAAATCGACCAGTACAGTAACCTAAAACGAAAAACGATCAGAGCGTCATCGGTTCTTCCGCAAAAGAATTCAGTCCGTAAACCCAATAAGGTTCGCGATTCTTCAAAAAAAAACAACAACAAAAACAAACGCAGAACCCTTCTTCAAACACTCTATAGATTAAACACGGGAGGGTGAACTGAAATGTGGAACCGGTTAAAAATGCAAATATGGAGGAAATAAATATTCATTTAACTATCAGGAAAATATGATTAATTCACCCATTTGGAAGGGGTTTTTTTTTTGCTCAACTTTGTTAACGGTTTGAAATGTTTACGGCATTTTTTTTTTCTTCCATTGAAAGCCCATCATTCCCTCTAGGGGACATACCATGGTTAAAGGAAGAGGAGACGAGTTTTCCGAAATGTGTGCTTTAAAAAGATGCGATTTGTTTTTTATTAGGAATCTCATGACGCATTCCTGATAATGAACTTAAAAGATGCACATTTCAAAGTGAGAGTGCTTTTCCAGTCTCCGCTTTGATTTAAAACTTGCGTCGTAAATCATCACAAGCGCTTTTTTTTCCTGCAGCAAGATAAAAATTTATTTTCTTTCCAAAATAAATTCGTGGTCAAATATACTGACTTAAGTGCATATTGCATTTCGAGAAATTTTAAGTGTGATTGATATTGAAGCCAGAATTGAAAAATGAAGACAGCTCTAAAAGAGTCGCAAATATATTATTTTCTTCCTTCTTTTATCCGTTTCATAAAACGGAAAAGAGCAATACGGGAAATAATACATTTAGTTACTTTTATTTATTTATAAGTTGTTCATGAATCTTGTTAATAAGTGAACTTTAGCATTACTAAAATTAATGTAGTGAATTAGTCGAAATACGAATTGTTTCTCAACACAGAGTGATTGGTCCGAAATTTATTCTTCATTGGCGAAGCAGCCTCATGTTGAGCCAAGTACGTCTGCCTACTTGCAGATTTCAAGAAAATGTTTTTGGAATAGGGTTGTCACCCTACGATCAGCATATATATTAGACCTTGATCTACAATTTAAAGTGAAATTTAAACCACTACAAACATCCATGGTATCGCCGGTGGATCAAACGCGAAACCTGTGACAACGCGCGCCAGAGCACTAGTCACTCGGCCATTAGGCCCCAACAGGCCTCTTTGGTTTAAAAAAAAAAAAATAACTAATAATAGTTAACAAAATATTTAACGACAAATATTTTCTTTAAATATTTTAAAATGAAGCTTCTTTAAAAAATGCATATAACTACACATTAAAATCTTCCTGTTAACATAATTCAACCTGTACAGAAACCTACAACGATCAGAGCGTCATTAGGACTTCAGCAAATGAGTTGAGTTCATAAACTCAATACGGATCGCAATTCTTCAAAAAACGCAACAATAACAATCAGAGTATCCTAACTAACCAGGAAATGCGTGTAGCTTGAAGATAAATTGCGGTCGCGGAGTAACACTACCCCGCAACACTCTACGATCCTATTAGACCGAAACCTAGGGTTTAAAATCGATCCCAAAACAATCCAAACATCCATGTTATATCCAGAACTCAAATCCCAAAACCTGCAGCACCGAATTCCATCGTGATAGTCACTAGACCAATCAGCCCTCAAAAGGGCTCTTTGGTTTAAAAAACTAACTAATAAAAATTAGCTAAAATTTATACGACAAATAATGTTAAATCTGTTTAAATAAAGCTTCTTTAAAAAAATTCACACAACTATAGCTTAAATTCCGCCTGTTAACTGAATTCAACCAGTAGAGAAACGTAACACGAAAAACGATCAGAGCGTCATCAGGTCTTCAGCAAAAGAATTCAGTTCGTAAACTCAATACTGTTCGCAATTCTTCAAAGAAAAACCCAACAAAAGCAAACGCAGAACCCTTCTTCACACACCCTATAGATTAAACACGGGAGGATGAACTGAAATGTGGAACCAGTTAAAAATGCAAATATGGTGCAAATAAATATTCATTTAACTGTCAGGAGAATATGATTAATTCAACCGTTTGGAAGGTTCTTTTTATCAACTTTGTTAACGATTTGAAATGCTTACAGCCTTTTATTTTACCTTCCAGTGAAAGCCCATCATTCCCTCTATGGGACATACCATGGTTAAAGGAAGAGAAGACCATTTTTCCGAATTGTGTGCTTTAAAAGATGCGATTTGTTTTTATTAGGAATCTCTTGACGCATTCCTGATAATGAACTTAAAAGATGCACATTTCAAAGCGAGAGTGATTTTTCAGTCTCCGTTTTGATTTAAAAGTTGCGTCGTAAATCATCACAAGCGTTTTTTTCCTTCAGCAAGATATAAATTTCTTTTTTTTTTTTTCTAAATAAATGTGCGGTCAAATATACCGACTTAAGTGCATATTGTATTTCAAGAAATGTTAAGAGTGATTGATATAGAAGCCAGTAGTGAAAAATGAAGACAACTCTTAAAAGAGTCGCAAATATATTAAATTTTTTTTTCCATTTTTTAGATCCATTTCATAAAACGGAAAAAGAGAAATACATTAAATAAACATTCAGTTATTTTAAATTTAGTTAAAGTTGTTCTCAGAATATCGTTAATAAGTGAACTTTAGCGTTACAAAAATTAGTGCATAGTAAATTATTGCAAATTAGTGACGTAGTTGATAGTACGGATTGTTTCTCAGCCAAGTGTGATTCGTTCGAAATTCAGCAACAAAGCTTTATCGAAAGGTTATGTGTCTGTCATATAATTACTATAAATCTATAATCCAGAAAGTCTTTCCGTTGTACTCAAAGTCTGAAATAAAGTGTAAAGTTTTACCGCTCTAAAAGGTATTTGCCCAAAAGTGTTGAAGTACGTCTTTGCCTGGAACAGCGTAATTTAAACGGTGAGGCTTGCATGTACCAATCACAAGCCTTGCATTCGAATCTATGGATTTAATGTATCATAAACGGTATAGATACAAGTTAGCTTTCCTTTGTTGAATTTCGAAAACAACTTCTTTAGATTGAAAAAACACGATATTACTCACAAGGCCTGTCGTCTTCTTTATTGTCGCAACAGTTTCATGGTGAATCAAGTGCGTCTGCCTAATTGCAGATTACAAGACAAGAGATGTTTTTGATATAGTTTTTTTCAACCTTACGCTTAACATATAAAAGGGATCTGCGGTTTAAAGTGGATTCCAAAAGCACTACAAACACCCATGGTATCTCCAAAACTCGAATTCGAAACCTTTGGTATCGAGTACCATAGCGATAGTCACTGTGCCATCAGCCCTCAAAAGAGGTCCGTATTTAGAAAAAAAAAGCTAATAATAATAACCAAAATTTTATGCTACAAATAATTTCGATAAATATGTTTACATGAAGCTACTTTAAAAAAAATAACCGCCTGTAAACATAACCGCCATTAAAATGCCTGGCCTTAAAATCCGCCTGTAAACTTAAGTAATTTAACCAGTATAAAACTTGAAAAAAATTTAATAAGAGCGCCATCAGGTCTTCAGCAAAAGATTTCAGTTTGTAAACTCAATGTGGCTCTCAATTCTTCAAAAAAAAAAAACCAACAAACGCAAACGTAGAACCCTTCCTCAAACACTATATAGATTAAACTCGCTAGGGTGTAAAATGAAGACAACTCAAAAAATGTATTGCTTTCTTCCTTTTTTAAATGCATTGCATAAAAAGGAAATGAGCAATACATTTAGTTATATTATATTTATTTAAGGTTGTTCTTGATTATCGTTAATAAGTGAACTTTAGCATTACTAAAATTAATCCAGTGAATTAGTCGATAGTACGAATTGCTTCGCGGCAAACAGAGATTGGTACGAAATTTCTTCTTCATTGGCGCAACAGCCTCATGATGAGTCGAGTATGTCCACCTACTTGCAGATTTCGAGACAGGAAAGGTTTTGGAATAGGACCTACGTTCAACATATATATTAAACAGGGATCTACGGTTTAAAGAGAATTCCAAACCACTACAAATATCCAAGTTACCACCAGTGGGTCGAACACGGAACCTGTGACAGCAAGCGCCAGAGCGCTAGTCACTCGAAAAGATTAGGCCCCGCCAGGCCCTCTTTGGTTTAAAAAAAAAATTAATAAAAATTAGCGAAAATTTATACTACAAACAATTTTGATATGAAGCTTCTTTAAAAAATGCGCATAACTATAGCTTAAATTCCGCCTGTTAACTCAACCAGTACAGAAACCTAAAACTTAAAAAACGATCAGAGCGTCATCAGGACTTCAGCAAAATAATTCAGTTCGTAAACTCAATACAGTTAGCAATTCCACAAACGATATAGACGTAGTTTAATCTTTACTTGTCGAGTTTCTTTAAAATCCTTCTTTAGATTGAAAACCCCAAGCATTATTCAACAGTCCAGTCATCTTCTTTTTCTTCATTGGCATCTTTGTGGTCCAAGACCGTCTGCCTACTGGGAGAGTTCGAGACCGGAGACGTTTTCTTTTTTCGGGGTAGAGTTTTCAGCTCTACTTCTTTAGCCATATTATACCGGGACCTACGGCTTAAAGTGGATTCCGGAACACTACAAGCATCCCTGATTTCTCCGGAACTCGAACCTGAAACCTGTCGCACCGAGCACCATAGTGCTAGTCACTCCGTCAATCAACTTTCAAAAGGGCTCTCTGGTTTAAAAAAATACTAATCATAATCAACGAAATTTATACACAAATAATTTCGATAAATATGTTTAATTGAAGCCTCTTTAAAAATGTGCATAACTGTACCTTAAAATCCGCATGATGACTTAATTGAACTAGTACAAAAACCTAAAACGAAAAATGATCAAAGAGTCATAGGTTCTTCCGCAAAAGAATTCATTGCGTAAATTCAATAGGGCTCGCGATTCTTCAAAAAAACCTACAAACGCAAACTCAGACACCTTCCACAAACACTGTATAGATCAAACACGGGAGGGTGAACTGAAATGAGGAACCGGTTAAAAATGCAAATAATGGAGCAAATAAATATTCATTTAACTGTCAGGAGAATATGATTAATTCGCCCGTTTGGAAGGGGTTTTTTTTGCTCAACTTTGTTAACGGTTTAAAATGTTTAGGGCATTTTTTTCTTCCAATAAAAGCCCATCATTCCCTCTGGGGACATATCATGGAAGAGGAGACGATTTTTCCGAATTGTGTGCTTTAAAAAGATGCGATTGTTTTTATTAGGAATCTCCTGACGCATTCCTGATAACGAACTTAAAAGATGCACATTTCAAAGTGAGAGTGCTTTTCCAGTCTCCGTTTTGATTTAAAAGTTGCGTCGTAAATCATCACAAGCGCCTTTTTTTCTTCAGCAAGATATAAATTTCTTTTTTTTTAAATAAATGTGCTGTCAAATATACCGACTTAAGTGCATATTGCATTTCAAGAAATGTTAAGAGTGATTGATATAGAAGCCAGAAGTGAAAAATGAAGACAACTCTAAAATAGTCGCAAATATATATATATTTTTTTCCCTTTTTTTTAAAAGCATTTCATAAAACGGAAAAGAGCAATACATTACATATTACATTAATTTACTTTATATTTATTTAAAGTTGTTCTTGAATATTGTTAATAAGTGAATTTTAACATTACTAAATTTATCGAGAATATTATAGAGAATATACGAATTATTTCTCAGCCAAGAGTGATTGGTTCGAAATTCGATAACAAAGCTTAAGCGAAAGCGTATGTGTCTTTCTGTAATCACGATAAATCTACAATCCGGAAACATTTCTTGAAAGTTGTACTCGAGGAAGTATTTAATAAAGTGCAAAGTGTTGCCACTCTATAAGATGTTTGTTGCTGAAAATTGTTGAGGCACATCTTTGCCTCAAAAAGCCTTATTTAAATGGTAAGGCGTAAAGCATGTACCAATCACAAGTTTCACATTCGAATCTATGGATTTATTGTATCATAAACGATATAAACACAAGCTAGCTTTCACTTGTTGAATTTCGAAAACAATTTCTTTAGATTGAAAAACACGAGCATTATTCACAAGGCCAGACCTTTTCTTCTTTGTTGGCATAACTGCTCCATGGTTAGCCAGGTGCGTCTGCCTACTTGCAGGGAGACAAGAGGTGTTTTGGGGATATGATTGTCAGTCCTACGTCGAACAGAGTTATTAGACGTAGACCTACGGTTTAAAGAGGATTCTAAACCAATACAAGCATTCATTTTACCACCGGGACTCGAAACCAACCTATGACATGAGTGCCAGAGCGCTAGTCACTCAGCAATCAGGCCCTACAAGGCTCTATGGTTAAAAACAAATTACTAATACTAAACAAAATATTAAAAGACAAATATTTTCGATAAATATTTTTAAATGAAGTCTCTTTAAAAATGTACATAACTATAGCTTAAAATCCGCCTGTTAACTGAATTCAACCACTACAGAAACACAATACCAAAAACGATCAGAGCGTCATCAGGTCTTGAGCGAAAGAATTCAGTTCGTAAACTCAACATGGATCGCAATACCTCAAACTACAAGCAATTCTACAAACAAGCAATTCCCCAACAAAAGCAAACGAAGAACCCTTTCTGAAACACTACATAGACTAAACACTGGAGGGTGAACTTTGTTGTGTAGAATTTCGAAAACAACTTCTTTAGATTAAAAAACACAAGTATTAATAACAAGACCAGATGTCTTCTTTATTGGCGCAACAGCTTCATGGTGAACCAAGGGCGTCTGTCTACTTACATACTTCTAGACAGGAGATGTTTTCGGGATTGGGTTGTCAGCCCTACGCCCAACAGACATATTAGACGTAGATCTACGGCTTAAAGAGGATTCTAAACCACTACAAACATTCATGGTAACGCCGGGACTCTGAACCAACTTATGACATCAAGTGCCAGAGAGTTAGTCACTCGGCCATTAGGCCCCACAAGGTCTATTTAGTTAAAAAAAATAACTGCAAATAACTAACGAAAATTTATACTACAAATAATGTCGATAAATATGTTTGCATGAAGCTACTAAAGAATACACATAACTGTAGCTTAAAATCCATCTGTTAATTGAATTCAAAAAGTACAGAAATCTAGAACAAAGCCCGATCAGAGCGTCATCGGGACTTTAGCGAAATAATTCATTTTGTAAACTCAATACGGTTCGCAATGCTTAAAAAAATGAGCAATAGGAAACGCAGAACCCTAACTAACCAGGAAGTGCGTGTAGCTTGAAGATAAACTGCGGACGCGGAGTAACACTACCCCGCAACACTCTACGATCGTATTAGACCGGGACATACGGTTTAAAGTAAATTCGAAATTCTACAAAGACCCATGGTATCTCAGGAACTCGAACCTGAAACCTGTGACAACAAGCGCCAGATTTCTAGTCACTTGGCCAATCAGCGCTCAAAAGGGCTGTCTGGATTAAAAAAAGATAACTAACAATAATTAACGAAAATTTATACTACAAATTTCGATAAAAAGGTTTAAATGAAGCTTCTGTACTGCTTCTTTAATGGATATAACTGTAGCGGAAAATCTGCTTGTTAACTTAAATCAACCAGTACAGAAACCTAAAACGAAAACGATCAGAGCGTCATCAGGTCTTCAGCAAAAGAATTCAGTTTATAAACTCAATACGGCTCGCAATTCGTCAAAAAAAAAAAAACCCACCAAAAGCAAACGCAGAACCCTTCCTCAAACACTATATAGATTAAACACGACAGGGTGAACTGAAATGTGGAACCGGTTAAAAATGCAAATATGAAGCAAATAAATATTCATTTAAATGTCAGGAGAATATGATTCAATCTCCCGTTTGGAAGGGTTTTTTTTTTTTTTTTTTGCTCAACTTTGTTAACGGATTGAAGTGTTTACGGCATTTTTTTCTTCCAATAAAAGCCCATCATTCCCTCCATGGGACATACCATGGTTAAAGGAAGAGGAGCCGATTTTTCCGAATTGTGTGCTTTAAAAGATGCGATTTGTTTTTACTAGGAATCTCTTGACGCATTCTGATAATGAACTTAAAAGATGCACATTTCAAAGTGAGAGTGCTTTTTCATTCTACATTTTGATTTAAAAGTTGCGTCGTAAATCATCACAAGCGACTTTTTACATGAGCAAGATATATAAATTTTCTTTTTTTTTTTCTTAAATAAATGTGCTGTCAAATAGACCGACTTAAGTGTATATTGCATTTCAAGAAATGTTAAGAGTGATTGATATAGAAGCCAGAAGTGAAAAATGAAGACAACTCTAAAAGAGTCGTAAATATATTATTTTCTTCTTTTTTTTTAAAATCCATTTATAAAACGGAATAGCGCAATACATTAAATAATGCATTTAGTTAATGTATTATTTTATGTATTGAACGATAATCAAGAGCAACTTTAAATATTTATTTAAATTTGTTCTTGATTATCGAACTGAAACTGAACTTTTAGCATTACTAAAATTAATCGAGTGAATTAGTCGATAGTACTAATAGTTTCTCAACAAAGAGTGATTGGTCCGAAATTTCTTCTTCATTTGGCGCAACATCTTCATGATGAGCAAAGGACATCTGCCTACTTGCAGATTTCGAGACAGGTGATGTGCTTGAATAGGGTTGTCAGCCTTACGTTCAACATGTATTTTAGACGGGGATCTAAGGTTTAAAGAGAATTCCAAACCACTACAAACATCCAGGGTACCGCCGGTGGGTCGAACTCGGAATCTGTGACAACCAGGTAGTCACACATCCACCAGACATCTTTGGTTTAAAAAAAAAATAACTATTCAAAATTTTCCAAAATTTTATACTACAAATAATTTCGCTAAATATGTTTACATGAAGCTTCTTAAACAAGTGCATATAACTGTAACTTAAAATCCGCCTGTTAACTTAATTCAACCAGTACAATAACCCCAAACGAAACACGATCAGAGCGTCATCGGTTCATCAGCAATAGAATTCAGTTTGTAAACTCAATACGGTTTTCAATTCTTCACAAAACGCAACAATAGCAGACTCAGAACCCTAACTAAACAGGAGGTGCGTGTTGTTAGAGATAAACTGCGGACGCGGATTAAGACTACAACCGCAACACCTCTACAATCCTATTAGACGGTTTTAATTGGATTCCAAAACACTACAAACATCCATGGTATCTCCGGAACTCGAACCTGAAACGAATGCCAGAGCTCTAGACACTCGACCAATCATCCTTCAAAGGGCTCTCTAGTTTAAAAAAGATAACTGCTAATAATTAACAAAAATTTAGAATATAATTAATTTTGTTAAATACGTTTAAATAATGCTTCTTTAAAAATGCACATAACTGTAGCTTAAAACCGCCTGTAAACTTAATTCAACTAGTATAGTAACTAAAACAAAAACGATCAGTGCATCATCAGGTCTTCAACAAAGAATTCAGTTCGTAAACTCAATACGTCTAGCAATACTTAAAAAATAAAAAAAAAAAAAAAAAACCAACAAAAGCAAGCGCAGAACTTTCCTCACACACCATATAGATTAAACACGGGAGGGTGAACTGAAATATGGAACCGGTTAAAAATGCAAATATGGAGCAAATAAATATTCATTTAACTGTCAGGAGAATATGATTAATTCATCCGTTTGGAAGGTTTTTTTTTTGCTCAACTTTTGTTGACGGTTTGAAATGCTACGGCATTTTTTCTCTTCCAGTGAAAGCCCATCATTCCCTCTGGGGTACATACCATGGTTAAAGGAAGAGGAGACGATTTTTCCAGAATTGTGTGCTTTAAAAAAGATGCGATTTGTTTTTATCCGGAATCTCCTGACGCATTCCTCATAATGAACTTAAAAGATACGCATTTCAAAGGGAGTTGCTTTTCCAGTCTCCGTTTGATTTAAAAGTTGCGTCGTAAATCATTACAAGCGATTTTTTTTTTTCTTCGGCAAGATATGTGTAAATTTCTTTTTTTTCTAAATAAATGTGCTGTCAAATATACCGACTTAAGTGCATATTGCATTTCAAGAAATGTTAAGTGTGATTGATATAGAAGCCAGAAGTGAAAAATGGAGACAACTCTAAAAGAGTCCCAAATATATTATTTTCTTCCTTTTTAGATCCATTTTCATAAAACCTAAAGAAAGCAATACATTAAATAATATATTCAGTTATTTTATATGTATTTAAAATTGTCTTTGAATATCGTTAATAAGTGAATAGTTACTAAAATTAATCGATTGAATTAGTTGATAGCGAATTTTTGTCGAATGATTGGTTCGAAATTCGACAACTAAGCTAAATCGAAATGTTCTTTTCTATGTTTATAATCACGATACATCTATAATCCGGCAAGTCTTTTCGTTGTACTCGAGAAAGTGTGAAAGGTACTTACGTATTAACGCTACCTTGGCTACAGTTGCGCCAATAAAGAGCAATCTTGTTGTTCGCACGCGCGCAATTATCTTTGAACGCCAACCGCAGCTACAGATTTGGCGGTTTTTAAAATTCTGCTTCCCTCAAACCAGTTGTCTTTTCTAAGTACCACATGATAAGCACACTCATTGAAATTGCATTTCCAAAACTTACGTTTACCAAAATAAAGTTTCATGTCATGGGAATTGGGACATTTTCGTTGTTTTGGTAAAAATATTTCGCTCCTGAAAAAGTAAAATTGCATCTTGTTCTGTTTCTGGCAAATCCCAAATATGCATTTTCGCATGCTTTTTAAAAAATGGCGCAAAAATCAGCAAATCTGTAGCTGTTAGATTGGCGCCACTTAAAAACTGCCAAAAAGCTGTTAGATTGGCGCCACTTAAAAACCGCCAAATCTGTAGCTGTTAGATTGGCGACACTTAAAAACCGCCAAATCTGTAGCCAAGGTAGCGTTAATACGTAAGTACCATGTGAAATAAAGTGCAAAGTGTTACCACTCTACAAGGTGTTTGCTCAAAATTGTTGAGGCACATCTTTTGCCTCGAAAAGACTTATTTAAATGGTGAGGCGTAAAGAATGCTCCAATCACAAGCATCACTTTTGAATCTATGGATTTGATGTATCATAAACGATATGGACACAACTTAGTTTCACAACTTCTTTTGATACAAAAACACGAGCATTATTTACAAGGCCATACTTCTTCATTGGCGCAACATGGTGAGCCAAGTGCGTCTGCCTACTTGCAGATTTCGAGACAGGAGATGTTTTGGAATAGGGTTGTGACAACAACCCCTTGACAATAAGCGCCTACGCCTCACCAAGAATCATTGGTTAAAAAAAATAACTAATACAAATTAGCGGAATTTATACGACAAATAACTTCGTTAAATATGTTTACATAAAGCTTCTTTAAAAACGCACATAACAACAGCTTAAATTCCGCCTGCTAACTTAAACGCCTAAACCTAAAACGATCAAAGCGTCATCAGGTCGTCAGCAAAAGAATTCAGTTTGTAAACTCAATATGGTTCGCAATTCTTCCAAAAAAACAACCAACAAAAGCAAAACGCAGAACCCTTCTTCATCCATTATATAGATTAAATAAAGGGAGGGTGATTTGAAACGTGGAACCGGTTAAAAATGCAAATATAGAGCAAATAAATATTCATTTAACTGTCAGGAGAATATGATTAATTCCGCCGTTTTGGATTTTTTTTTTTTTTTTTATTTTTATTTTGCTCAACTTTGTTAACGGTTTGAAATGTTTACGGCAATTTTTTCCTTCCAGTGAAAGCCCATCATTCCCTCTAGGGGACATACCATGGTTAAAGGAAGAGGAGAAGATTTTTACCGAATTGTGTACTTTAAAAGATTCGATTTGTTTTCATTAGGAATCTCTTGACGCATTCCTGATAATGAACTTAAAAGATGCATATTTCAAAGTGAGTGCTTTTCCAGTCTCCGTTTTGATTTAAAAGTTGCGTCGTAAATCATCGCAAGCGCTTTTTTTCTTCAGCAATATATAAATTTTTTTTTTTTAAATGAATGTGCGGTCAAATATACCGACTTAAGTGCATATTGCATTTCAAGAAATGCTATGAGTGATTGATATAGAAACCAGAAGTGAAAATGAAGACAACTTTAAAGAGTCGCAAAAAGAGTTTTCCCTTTTTTTTAGATCCCTTTTCATAAAACGGAAAAGAGCAATACATTAAATAATACATTTATTTATTTATATTTAAATTTTTTTATTAATACATTTATTTATTTATATTTACATTTATTATTTTATTAATACATTTATTTATTTAATTATTTTATTATTTTATTAATACATTTATTTATTTAATTAGTTGTTTTTGAATATCATTTAATTATTTTATTAATACATTTATTTATTTAAAGTTGTTCCTGAAACTTTAGTGAACTTTAGCATTACTAAAATTAATTGTGTGAATTAGTGTTTATATTTCAAATTCTTTCTCAGCCAAGAGTGATTGGTTCGAAATTCGACAACAAAGCTTAAATGAAAACTATATCTCTGTACTAAAAATCTATAATCCAGCATGTGATTCTGTTGTACTCTAGGAAGTGTGGAAAAAGTGCAAAATGCTAGTTCGCTCTACGAAGTGTTGGTTCAAATTTGTTGAGGCATATATTTCCCTTTTAAAGCATCATTTAAATGGCGAAGCATAAAGCATGAATCAATCACAAGCCGAGATTTGCGAGCTCAGATTTATGATTGGCCTACCATATAAACATAGCCGCTCAAACTTTTTGATCTGAATGCGACTTAAACAGCATCTAAGCTGTAAATATAAAACAAAGTAAGTGTCCACATTAAGGTTAGACAATTCTTGCCTTTAGATAGCACCTCTACTTCAGGTTTAAAGTTGTGTTTGAAAGTCATGTTTCAAATACCTTTAAGAAAGAATTGATAATTTCCTGGTAGGTCTCTGGACCTTCAAGGTTGTTTTCTTAGTAAGTAAGTTGTGTTCGTTTCCAACGATTCTACTATGTGCCGATACTCACTGGAAGGATATTTTATGAGCAAGATCTTTCAAAAGCAGTCTGTTTTCCAAATATTGGTGCGACTCGCAGTGGGAATTTTGTGTAAGGGTCTAAATAACTGATTTTGAATGAGAAAGAACAACTCTATTAAAAGCAGCTTCTCTCAGTGAAAGTTGTTGATTAGCAGCAGTGATACCCTCAATTTCGCCATCGAAAGCATTGGTGAATGAGCCCATGGCCAAATAAAATTTAAAAACTTGCAACAGCCACCAGCTCCGGCACATATCTCTATTTAACATGGGACCATCTGTTAAAACACTCGCACTACCATTCACTTTCTGAAAAATGGTCTTCAATAGTTTCTATTGCTATAGATTTCAATTGTTCGAGGATCATATGCTTCTTTTAACATTTTCATAGTAAGCTCAAGATTTATATCAAGGTGTATATAATCCAAAAGGGCAGATAGGTCAGGACATAATATAGAAGTATCTTGATAAAGTTAAAAATATTTAGCGACCTTCAGAACTGACTTTATAAAGCCACCCTTGATTTTCAGATCTGTTATCATAATTTCTTCAAAAAGGTTTATTTGGTAATATAACAATTAAAATTTGATTTAAAAAAAACAAGTAATAGCTTTTCCATATAGAATAATGGCTGCCCTTCTGTGTTTAGAATGGTGCAGATATTCAGCTTTTTTTGTCAAACTCTGCATAACAAAACAAGAGCGGAATGTTTTCACTGCACCAATTAAAATTTGATTTTAAACACCTTAATGAATTGTATGGTGTTTCAGATGTAGTAATGAGAAAATGCATTACAATATCAATAAATGGCTGCATATATATTTTATGCATAATGTTTGAATGGAGTCTGTCGATGAGTGATTTTAGGCTGATGATAGGGTTTATGGCGCAGACCCACGAAGCCATGGACCCAAACTGTCAGCAAGGCAGGATGGGCTGTTTTCATGGCATGGGACCGAACATTGAAATGCTTATGTTTCTTTACAGCCATTGCTTCAAATGTTCTGGACCTATTTCTACCAATTCAAACTGGAAAATCAAGCACATATACAGGACAAATAAAATCATAGTATACAATTAAGGACGTCTATCGAGACAGCATGGCTCTTCCTGGAACTCGAGATTTAGTATGAAAGATTGTCTATTTAAAGTAAAATTAATATTAATCAATTACATTGATGTGGAATTCTCAATGACCGAATTGTCTCTTCCTGGATAATATAACACAAATCATAAGACAACACATATGTGGTATAGTTACACAAATCATAAGACACACATATGTGGTATAGTTACACTAAAATGTTCTTCCTTAAGGCAATACCGTCCCCTCATCACCCATCATTGGATTTTTGTTGTATACGTAATTAGAAATAAAAAGCAGATATTCAAGAACGATGAAAAAAACACCACAAAATAAACTAATGTCTAACAGCAGATACACGCGATCACGCAAATTAATATATTTTATAAAATAATTTTATAATACAATTAACTCAATTGAAAGGATATGAGAATAATTGGTGCCATACATTTACAAATTATCATGGTGAGTACCAAATTAATAATATTTTACAATAATGCAATTACATCCTTTATTTGAATTATGGAATATAGATACAACTAATTAGTAATCCCTAAATTTGTGTATATGAATTGTATCAATTTGTGAATTTATAATTATCAGAATTAAACACTGTAGACTATAATTATTAACTCTTAACTTTGAACCATGGGATTCTAAGTGTATTAATGGTAGTATAAATTTATTTGATTGTATTACAATTAGTTGTAGGCACAGCTGCTAAACACATTTTATACTTATTAGTCTACTGCTCTTTTGTTAGGTCAATAATCGTAGCAAATTAAGCAATTGTAGCGAATTAATATTTTTCCAATTGAAGCAATATTATAAAAAGGACGCTGCAGAATACTAATTTAACAACTATTTTAAATAATTTATTTAAAAACTATGCATATTGAATCAATATATTTATAAAATAAATTTGAAATCCAGAAAAATATCGAAAACAATATTTCCTATGAGGAGATTTATGAAAAACCAAAATTTAATAAAAAATAATTCACGATATTTATTAAAAATCAAGACATTTTTATGACAATTTAAAATCACTTTTAAATATGTAAATTCTTTAAAATGGAAACATGTTTCTAATAAATGTATATATTGCTACAGTATTGCAAAATCTGGACGCAAAAATACAATAAAAAAAAATCTACTATCCTTTAATTAATACATACAACTATCCTCACTGTAAATTTCATACTACAGCACACTTGTTTCATTTATATATCTCATCTAAAAGGGAACTTTGCACCAATTTATTCATTATCTTCCCATAGAGTGCCAACAAGCTCAAATGACACAATCTTGAGCTCTATATGTCAGATCCCAGAAGTTATTTTTATATATTTATTTATCCATCCAAATATACAGATTTGTTGTTGATTATCTAAAAACACTACGGAATAACTAAATTAAAAGCTATTTAAATGAAGCATCTACCAGTTTTGGCAATTTTAAGATACAGAATAGAGTGATATAGCAATTAACTTCCAAACTCACTGACTTGCACGCTGGTTTTTCTGCAGCGGAAATTTCTAGGAATTTCTCTGTATTTTCTGGGTGGTTGCATAAGAGCGGATAACCACAACAAAGAAGAAAAATGAGAATTCCATTCTGTCAGGAGTGTTGTGGTCTATAAAACCTGGTGCGTAAACAAATTTAACAAGCACAAGCACAAGAAATTTAGAGCACAAGAGCGCGAGAAACAAAGACTGAGCAATCTTTTTGAGAATTAAGTAACTGTTCAGATCATTTTGAAATTAATGGAATTTTTTTAACTGGAACACGAAATAGTATCTGAACAAGAAGTGTATTTCGAGCAATGAAGAACATATTAATGGTTGGTTGGTTGATTGATTTGGATTTTATGGCACAAGAGCCAGATTAGACCATGATGTGCCACACGACAGTACTTTTTATATTCTGGTAAAAAGAAATGGTTAAAAGCTAAAAAAAGTCAGTTGCTAGAAAAAGGTAAAAGGCAAAACAATGGAGATTGCTTTATCAATGATAAAAATATATAACAAACAATGCTAAACACAAGAGGTTCATAAAGCAAAAATTTAGAAAAACACGTATTGATGAGGCACAATGATCTATGCGATAACAAGATCTGTAGTCTTGACAGACTTTTTTATTGTCAACTTGACAGTTGACAAAAAAGAATAAAAAAGAACAAAAAAAAAATGGAGGAAAAGATCACTGGGTCCACTGACACCCATACAAATCTAAAGAAGATGCCCCCTGTGAGGGAACATAATAATGAGCTTAATTTTATTAAAGATGGAACAGAATTAAAAATAAATATCTCCTTAAAGGTGCACAAGTACAATTTGCAAACATTTTTGTCTTTATCTTAGACCATTTACAGACTTCTTACGGAATTTCTAGATGGCAAAAATTTGATCCAATATATCAGTTTGAAAGATGTATGCTGTCGAATTTATAAAAGATCATTTATAAAATAAATAAAGAATAAATATATTGAACTTGTGTAAGATGTATGCTGTGAATTTATAAAAGATCATTTATAAAATAAATAAAGAATAAATATATTGAACCTTGTGTAAAAACAACTATAAAAAGGCCACTAAAGGTGCCAGGTTATCGTCGAGAAGCAAATCGTCCTAAGAAAGTCCTTCGTCTATATAAAGAGTGACTGAGAAAATTCGATAGAAAGGCATTAACCGCTTGTGATAAATCGTTAGTAAAATGCATTCCCTTATCACATGCAAAAGACGTTCTGAAGAGAATAGTGATGAATTGTCTTTTTATAACTGAAAAAGTGTTACAAATAGCGTAATTTGTATGCATGCAATGCAGTTTAAACACAAATCTGAATTGATTTCTCGTACAGAATAGTAAATTTTCGTGCCTCATCTCTAATTTTTAAAATGTAAACATAATCTAAAACGCAGATTTTATCATAATTTGATAATATTTTAACCAGAAAATAATATTTTTTTATGCATAAAATCATTTAATGCTACGAAAAAGGTAAAATAAAGTGTATTTCAAAAAAAAAAAAAAATTAAAATACAATTATTATTTTCTATTTTAAAATTGCTATTTAAATAAAACAATATTATCGTCTATAAAAACATTCAAATAGAAAAAAAATTTATTATTTTTTTTTTTTGTTAAAAGTGCTGACAAAGTGATGAGAAATAAGCTAAAAAAATAATTGGGGGTTGAATCGACCCCATACGTGTTTTAGTGTCATGAAAGTGTGTTGAAACGTTAATGTGTTTATGTAGAAAAGTTAACTGATTAGCAGTTTAATTTACATGAAATTAAAAACCCACCTTATCATACATAATGCTCAGATAAAACAACTTTTCATTAGCTTTTTGTAGTAAAAAGAAATGAGGACAATAAGTGTAATGGAGATCGCAACTGGATGTAGCTGAACGATAGGAAATTTTACAAAGATGACAACACAACAACTTATACAAAATTAGTTAAAAAATAAAATTAAATAATAGCTATATTCGTGTAACATCTGTACCTTGACACCATGGGTCTTACGATATATTTAATATTAGAGAGTTGACTTGATGACTAATTAAGTGTATTAAATATACTACATATTTTTGCATTATTTATCTAGTTCTAAAAATTAATTTTAATGATAAAAAAAAAACTTACATATAATTCAAGGCGTCCTGACTTTTGTAACATCCATCACTATAAATTTGAAACTTTTATTTGGTTCTCAAAACAATTGAAAATTATATCGGCACAACATGGTTATGCAATGAAGGAGTTCTTATTCAGTCTATTGCAAATTACCAGAATGTACAGAATCCTTTTCACTTTGAAGAAATTCATTGACATTTTTGGCATGAACTACTTGTGATGAACTATCAATGTTGAGGTGAGTGTCCATGTACACGTGTCCATTCAAATATAACTCCAATATACTTTTTCATTATTTCATTTTAACAGAATTAGCACAACAACAACACACACAACTCATATATAAACCTATACAAATCTATTTAGAACATTATTTAAAAATCGGTTTATACTGATTCCAAATGAGGTCTTGCTTCTGACAATTCTAATTCAATGCATCCTCCATTCGATAGGGAAAATATGCTACATAGTTTCCCTCTTGTAAGGATTATCAAGTACCAGTGGCTCGAGTTGCCACACTAGCTAAGCAACTGTCGTAAAAGTGTAATTCAGTACATTTCACTGATGTTTAAGAATTAGTAAGACAACTCAGAATATCCGATTGCCGTCGTACGAAGATAAATCCGAAACTATTGTTTTGAAATTTATCATACTTACTTCAAAATAACGACACATAAGTTGAAATAATAATGCGACATTACATATAAGTACAAATTTTAGCATTTTGAGGAATATTCAACATTAATTAAGCTGCAAAGTATCTTTATTTAAGATATAACCAATTCTATCACAAAGGTGGTTTCAGAAGTAAAAGTGCCCCCAATCATTTGAAAACACCACGAATTTACTTTTTACTTAGTTTTTTACTATATACTCATCTTTTGTCTTATGTGCATTTACTAGGTATTTCACTCACTGTAATAGCCCTAAAAAAGAAGAATACGCCCATTTATACATAACTTTCTCACTCAGAGACATCTAATGTCAGAAACTACAGGTCTTTTGTATCCTGTAAAGTGCCGGATCGCACATAGATACTATTTTAATATGTAACCTAAAATGATTATAAAGATGACTTTTTTTGCTGCTCTATAAACGTTATTGATCAATAAAGCAGGAAAAAATAGTTATATGTTTATTTAATTTATTTTTGTACATGTACAGGATGAACAACTCGCAGAAAAAAGTAGGGTAATGCTATTAACTAAATTATTCATACACTGCAATAAATTAAACATACAACAGAATTAAACATATGACAACATTATTGCTAATAACTTTAATAATTTCTGTAACTTATTATAAATTAAACTATCTTAAAAAAGAAGTTTGTTTTCTTTCTACTCTAACAAAAAGATTTTTATTTCATATTCAGCATTATATTGCAGTATAAATTTTCAATTTATACTGCATTTTCAGATTTATTTTTATGATTATTTTAGATCCTACCACCAGAATACAATGGTATTTTAAATTTTCTTCTTTGACAATTATTAAGAGTTAAAAAGAAAAAGGGTTACAGTTTAACGCAAAGAAATTCCAATATAGCATATGTTTTACATTATATTAAGACATAAATATACATTCTTTGAGTGCAAAAACTTTTTTTTTTAATTATGCATCTTTTTTATCATCATTCTTTTTAGATGATATAATAAAATATGGAGTATTTTATGTAGTTTTCAATAAGTTTTAATAATAAAATTTATGCTCAAAAGAGAAATTTTCTTTTGGATGCAAAAATGCAAAAAAAATATAATAACTGGAAAATGATCACTTTATAAAATTCTTTAAATGTCCTACTTAATAAAATAGAACTATGAGACTTGCAAAGTTCAAATTTCTTCTAAACAACAGTTATTTTTAATTAAATTCCTTTCAGAGTTTAATAGTTTTGTGCATTACAAGTAATTTCGAAAATTTTTGAGGAATATCAATAAAATTTGTGATATCTTCAATAAGTTGTAAGAATAAATTTCGATAGAAGTTTTTATATTCAAAAAGAAATTTCATTAGGGATTTAAAATTAAAAAAACGAGCATCTTTTAAAATAAGGCTCTTTAAGTATTCTGAAAATTATTCAAATTTAAACTTTAAAAAAAAAAACATAATTGTGTAACTTGTAGAGTACAAATTTCTTCAAAATGTCGCCAAGTTATTATCAATAAAACTAGCTTTATCAGTAAAAACATAATATTCGATAACTTTTTGATATTTGTAGTTCATCGATATATTTCTTGAGTTAATGATAGTGTTTAGGGATTAAAGGGGATAAATACAATACAATTTAGGGAATTTTAGGGATTAAAATTTTATATTCAAAACGAAATTTTTTTAGGGATTTAAATTAATAAAAAAGAATTTAAAAAATGAGCACTATTTAAAATAAATCTGTTTAAATGTTCTGAAAGTAGTTCATATTTAAACTGAAACAAATAATTGTGTAACTTGTAGAGCACAAATTTCTTCAAAATGGCACCAAGCTATTATCAATACAATCAACTTTATCCGTAAAAACATAATATTTGATAACATTTTTGATATTTGTAGTTCATCAATGCAGTTCTTGCATTGATGATACAATTTAATTGGATCTTACATACCAAATGGCGGTATATTTTTATTTTTCCTCGCGTTTTAATTAGAAACCACCTCTGCCGATTGCTCTCCCCGCGTGCTCATTTTCCTTGTTGGCACGCAGACAGCCCCCGCCCCCGCCAAATCATCTCCGGGGCTGAATCACCCATTGATCGAATATCAGAAAGCCTGTAGACGCTTGTCGCCGGCCATTGTGTTGGCAGAAATGCTAACGGACCCGTAATTCGAGTTCTCGCGCCAAATGCTAATGGAACGCATTCAGGTCCAGCTTCCTACGGTGGCGGGCTCAGTTTTAATGGAAATCTCACCCCTTCAGGGAGATGCGGAAATTTTAGTAGTCATTCTGTAGCTGCAGAAAACGTTGCTTATGATCTCCCTTTGGGCATAAAGAAGCTGTAGTGGAAGTGAATAAATGAAAATTACTTCTCGAAGAACACATGAATGGGTTGAATGAGGTTAATAAGTTTGTTTAGTTCGGATATGCATTTGTATTTGTATCGATATGATGATATGTTGGTTATCTAGATGGACTTGATTTAATTTTCAGATTTATGCTCGCGTTAGCTGCTTTATCTGAATTTATCCAATAGCTCTTGAGAAGAAATCAGAAAAATGATAATACAAATAAAAAAATATCATCAGGTAATCAGTAGGGGTGAAATTTAGATGGATAAAAAAGAAAGTAATGTAATAAATATATTAGTAAGAGGACCAGAAAATAATATAGTTTCTGCTCATGTCAATATTTGCTTATCATTCATCAGCACATTGTGTACTTCAAAATCCTGTCAAAGACATTTTAAGGTTAAAGCAATTTGATTATATGTAAATAATAATAATAATTATTATTATTAATATTATTATTTTTGTAATTTTGGATGAAATGGCAAATTAAATAACAGAAGAGGTACATATCCGGCATTGTATGCTTTTAGAGTTTCACAAAGGTAGTAACGCAACAATTGTTACCAAAAACATTTGAGGTGTTTGTCCAAGTACATTAGATGTTTTTAAATGCCAAAGGTGGTTTTCTAATTTCATATCTGGTAATTTTGATCGTTCCGGTTTGTATAGCTCAGAAAGATCAATAACTTTAAAAGCGAAAAGTTTTTAAAAGTTTTTGAGTTAAAAGCGAAAGTGGAAGCAAAGACAATCCAGATCGAAGTCTGACAATAGAAAAACTGTCTGACGCTCTTAGCCGACATTGATAGACCCTCCAAGAACATTTGTAGCACTTTAGTGGAGTACACAAAGCAGGGATTGGGTTGCCATGTAATCTGTCCGAAGAAAACAAAGCCAACCAATCCACCACATGCAACAAAAAAATGCACAATACAGAAACGTTTTTTTTTTTTTGATCGCTTAAAAATAGAAATTTCGTAAAATCCTTAATTTTGAATTAATGAAACTTGGACAAACTATGAACGCAGATCTTTACTGTGTTGGAGTTAATCAATCTTTTTTTTCCTAATGCAGCTGGCAAATAGACCGTGATCTTTTTATGCCATAAGGGCTGCACCGATGTTACTCACTTTGCACTAACCAGGGTGAGCGTGTAACTTGATGGTAAGCCACGGACGCGGGTAACAATGCTTCCGCAGCGCTCAATGATTCTATTAGGACCGGGACCTACGGTTTAAAGTGGATTCCGAACCCCTACAAACATCCCATGGCAAATCCGGGTTTGAACCCGATATATGTGGTATCGAGCGCCAGAGCGCTAGCCACCCACGTCAGGCCCAGTTAATCATCTATAATTGAAAAGTGGCCAGCGACTGTTAACAGAATTTGTTTTATTCTGAAACACGATGATGCATGACCACACCGAGTAAGACGAACCTTGGAGAAAAATTAATGAATTGGGATGTGGAGTACTGCTTCATTTACCATACTCGTCTGACATTTCCTTTTATTCCGATAGCTACAATACTTTCTACGTGACAAACAAAATTTAAAATTTTGACGATATCCAAAATGCTATCTCCAAATATTTTGCTCAAAAATCAATTGATTTTTAAATGATGTGGCATTGAAAATTTGCACATTAAATGGCAAAATGTTATTGATAATAATAATGATTAAAATTAAAACTTATTAAAAGTTTATTTGTATAAACATAATGCAAAAAAAAAAAAAAAACATTACATTCCGATCCCCCAATTCATTATTTTTAATTATTTTCCTACTGACATTTTCAAGCAAGTATTAAAATTGTATCCTTTCTAGAAACAATATTATTTATTGCAAGATTAGTTGTTAAATATTTTTTTGTTGAACATCAGTGGGCGTCGTTTTTCAATTATATAGACCATGGACAACCCAACAATGGTGGTAGGACGTGATTTATGAGAAGTCTTTTAGCAGTATGTAGAAGAAAAGCAACCTAACGTTGGATGCGACACTCTTTCTGTATATGTTTTGCCACTATTGCCATTGAGTCTCTTCCTGACAACGCCTTCAGAGGAATCAAAGTTCTGCTCACTAGCCACGCATAATACCACTATGTCACGAATCCAACGTAGATTTCATAACTTAAAAATTATTTTATTTGTAAAAGATTCTGAATAAGTTGGATTACATCAAATAACTATTGCCTTATTATTACATTAGTACAATTATTTCATCAAAGAAAAAACACATTCAAAATGCATTTGCTGATTATGTTTAATTCCACAAAAATATTAATTCCTATAAAAAGTGTAACACTAAAATATGTGGGCAATACTCGTAACTTAAAAATCTTTTTTAAAGATGGTATTATAAAAATTATGTAAGACAAATCTATCAGTGAAAAATATAGAAAAAAAGATGTGTTGCAAATATAAGAAATCTCATCACTCATAAATATACATTGAATCTCAGTGGTCATCTAATATCCTTACTATTTGTTACTTTTGTTGTTTTCTTAAAATTTTTATATCTTGCTGAATCGCTATCAAATAAAAAAAATGTAAGCAAATAAAAGTTAGATAATGCTTTCTTCTTATTTACATTTTTCATGTACGCACTTGGTTTTATTTTTTTTTTTAAATATATCTGAATATATTTTAGGTTTTATATATTTATTATATTCAGGGTAGAAATATTTTAATTTTATTAAAAAGAATCAAAATATACAAGTCTTAAGGAGGCATTAAATACCTGTACTTGATTATAGGTTTATTAGTACAAAAATATAATTAAAAACAATTTTTCAATATTCGGTGTACCAACTAATAATAAAAATATTTATTTATTACAGTTATTTGCGTGTAATATATAGTATGTTATTACTTTTATCTATTAGATCACTTAAACTATTTTGCATGGGAAAAATTATTTTTCAATGCACACAGCTATTCATATTTTCTAATTATCTATGCATGCCATACCATCCTATGTTATAGTCATGTTTAAATTTGCAATCTATTTATTTACTTCAGTAATTTCAATCTTCTATAACAAATATTGCATCAAATTAAATTTTTCTAGAAAATGAGCTTTCGAAAGTAATTGCTCTATATGCATCACTAGCGCTTCTTCAATAGTGCAACAGCCCCATGGTGGATCAAAGGCCGTCTGCTCTGGCAATTTCCGACAATGAGATGCTTTAATTTTTGTACGGTAGGGTGGTGATATTTTATCGTGTTTTTAATGCTCCTATATATAAAAAGAAAATTATATACTTAATGTTGTCGTTCTAATGCAGCTAGCAATACATAGACAGTTAATCGTTATGCTATAAGTAAGGGCTGCACCGCTGTTACTCATTTATCACTACACAGGGGACCCCTGTAGCTTGAAGATATGCTACGGACGCGGTAACACTACACCCACTACCTTCTATGATCATATTAGACAGGGATCTACGGCTTAAAGTGGAATCGAAGCACTACAAACATTCATGACACCGCCGGGACTCGAACCTTTAGCACCGAGTGCCAGACAGCTGGTGAATCGCCCATCAGGCCCCTTATATCATCAGCCTCATATTATAATACTCACCATCATCCCCTTATTATAGTAATCAAAGTCCTCATATCCTTATTATGAGCTATAAACAATGCCAGTAATAGCACGTCAAAAAAATAATATTTTCATAAACTTTATTGTTTTTATAATTATTGCAAACACCTAACTATTTGAAAATTACATGGAAATAAATTATTCTTCTTCTCCCAAAACCAATTGTTTTTAGTTTTTCATTTCCTTCATTTCGGAAGATATTTACAAAACTGTTTTTCTGTAGGGAAAAACCGAAACGAAATATTTTACAAGAAACTGTTTGCGAAGTGTTTGATTTATGACATTTAATTTCTTTTCCTAAAGCTCCAGTATTGAATGGAAAAAGAGATAATTAAACGCGCTGCACAACTCGGATTAAAATTAAGAAGACTGCCTTGAAAGCACTAAATTAAAACAAAATCATTAAAATACATGGATGCGTGTTTAAGCTGGAGGAGCTAAAATCCTTTTTTTCCCTCTCTTTAATTTTTTTTTGTAAATTTGTTTCATTTTTGTTAAGGTTTAATCCTAAAAAAGTTAAAAAAAGAAAAAAAAACCTCTCTCTCTCATTTATATTTTTTTTTCTCTATATAAAGTAATTTCAGAAATAATTAGTTTCTATAATTTTCTTCAAACTACTGAGAATTCTCGTTCTAATGTATAATCTGAAAAACTAATTACCGAATATATATATATAATTAATACAAAGCTAGTATTAATTATACTAGCTAGTATTAATTACTATGAGCTAGTATTTTATAGAGAAATGTTAAATTGCTTAAATAGCTAAATTAAATTTTATTTTTAATATTATGATGATAAAATTGAAATAATATTTAATTACTTACTGCAATATACAAAGATCTATGTTTTCAGTTATGTATAGGAGGGTATTATTTTTTTTTTTTTTAACTTATCGTGAAATATAATTTAAGCTCCTTTAGAGGGTTTCATTATTAATTAGATTTGATTTCGTCAGAGGTTATCTTAAATAACATAAAATAATAATTAAATTGTACATGAAATATAATTTTTATCACGTTATTTTTTTATAATTTGTGTCTTTAGAAAATAATTACTGTTGATTAAATTACTTTTTTATTCATGAGAAATGCGTGCCTATAAACAATAAAATGCCTATAAAAATTTAATAAATTATAGATTACCTAAATTAAAAATAACATTCAAATTCTAAAAATTTCAATTATTTAAACGTGTGATATATCTGTTTATGACATGTTTATCATTAAGTTATGCATATTTTTATGAATTTCTGTAATAAAATAATGCATTAAAATCTTTTTTTTAAATCATGTAAACTAAATAAAGTTGTAAGATGAATCTTTATAGTTTATGTAATTAACGTAAAACACTGTTTACAAATTCGTTTCAAAAACTAATTATTTAGTAATGCATTTTATAAGCCAAAAATAATAAATTAATAATGCATTTTTGAAAAGGAATTAATAATACATTAAAAGCTCATTTTTAAATCATAAAAAATGCACAAATTATCAAAGATAAATTTTACTATCTCTATATAGATAATATATTGCATTTATTTTAGAGAATCTTTTCTAAAAAAAAAATAAAAAAAATCATTATGGGTAACCCTATACTTTCTTCTTTATCGGCGCAACAGCCCCATGACGGCCACGACCGTCCGCCCTCACAGTCTTCTTGTTTATGGGCGCGACAAACCCATGGTGAGCCAAGGCCGTCTGCCAACTGGCAAGCGTTTTTGCGACAGGAAACATTTTTATTTTTTACGGGTAAGAATGTCAGCCAAACTCAGATTAGATCAGCCTTATATTACACCTCGATCTACGATTTAAAAGTGGATTCCGAATTAATACAAATATCCATGGCACAGCTGGAACTCAAATCAAAATCTGTGGCATCGAGCGCGTCGAGTATTAGCCACTCGGCCATCAGGCCCCAACAATACATTAATATGATAATTCAATCTAAAGACATATTATAGAAGAATTTAGCCATTAAATGCATTTGTTATATATAATCTAAATGATCAAGTAAACAATTAAAAGTAAAGTTTCATTATAAAAGTTACAGTTAATGACAACATTCCAAGATGCATGGCAAAGACAAATACCTAAATCTCAAAAGATCCAAATTTAGACCATACACTGTGGGTAAATGAACTATCCAATTAATCTGAGTTTTTAAAGATGGGTTAGTTTGCGAAATATTACTCAGAGAATATTCGAAATACAAAGAATAATATACAAAGATCAGAGAATATACAAAAGATAATGGAAGGAAAAAAAAAAACAGAACTGAGATCACATTATTACTTAACAATCAAAAAGTTCACGAAAATACGTTTACACTGCAACAATTTAGAATCCTTTCAGCACGGTAAACGCTTGCCAAACTGTCGGCGTAAAATGGTCGCCCTTACACCACCCATCTTAGAAGGTTTTCCCTCTTTATTCCTTGCAAGCCACAGAAAAGATCTCAGATTAATGATTACCATGGGAATACGTACCAGACCAAAAGATGGAACAGCGCATTCTTAAATCGAGACTTACTTTTATATACTTTTTTTCTTCTGTACCATGCTATAATTCTTCTTTGCTCTTGGACTACTCAAATTAAAAGTTCTTGCCTCGTCATTAGCTCAGTTCGCGTAAGGATATCGAAAATTGGAAGGTTTGTTAAAGGAGGAGAAATTCAGAACTTCATTTCCGGCATGGTAGTTTTATATACCAGGGCCAAAAGGAACTTTGCGACAAATTCTTGTGAGAAAAGAAAAAAGAATGGAAACTTGAATAGAATCGCGTTTAACCTCTGGCTTTGTGTGAGATCTCCATCTTTCTTTGTTGTGCCCAAATAAAAGCACCGTGCTTATGGAAATCTGGGAATTCTGCCCTGGGAGCATTTTCGCTATTGTGTTTTGTAGTTGTGGAACGAAATGTAATAAGTTTCCAAAAAAGTTATTTAATACAGTAGAACTGTTTTTTTATAAAATAAGGATTGAGCTTGAAGTAAATGTAAAATTTGTTCTAAGCAATCTTGTATGTATAAAATATAATAATTTGAATGTGTATGTAGCTAAGGTGATTATGTGTAAACAAAAAAAATATATTACTTTATTTTGAGTGGGAATATTATTAATAAATACTAAACTTTTTATATTTAATTCAGTAGATAGGTTTTTAAAAAACATATCTTCAAATAAATATGAATTATTTTAATTATGTGTTATGTGTCATCAAAACGTGAGGATATGTATGCACAGTGGTATTCAATATAAAAAAGCATTTTTCTGCTGTATTTGAATGGGAATACTATTAATAATAATATTTCCATTTATAAAGTTTATGAAGAAGTTGACATAAAAATAAACCTATAGAAGTTATTATAATCATTTGTAAGCATAATGCAATTATACGAAAGCATAATGCACATTTATGAGTAAGCAATATATGATTATGTATATACATTTTGGTGTTAGGTATAAAAATAAGAATATTATTTTTGCATCAGTGGCGAGAGAAAGTATATTAAAATTTTAAAAACTGTAGCGCTTTATTTTTGCGAAAAATAGGTTATCTTTCGTTACTAAATTCTTATTATATTGAATAAATACAAAAAATATATATTTTCGAAGCAATTATATATATAGATATATATTAGAAATCAACTGAATTATTAATATTTTTTTTCAAGCTAATTCAAAAAATGAAATTAAAAGATGTTTTCTGTAAAGTTTAAAGCTATTAAGTACAGCATATGGTTTTTACAACAAGTAAAAGAAAACGTATTTTAAGCAATGCATAGTTCAATGCTGAATGCATGATCTGTTACAAAAGGTAAAATTTGTTAAGTACTTGGAAATGTTTTTCAGTAATTAATTTAAGCTTTATATTACACAAAATTATTATTATTACAAAAACATATATATAGGTGGTGATGTATTTGAAAATTCAAAAATGGAAGTTTCTGATGAGAGTTCTGTTGTATCCTTTTACTCTTACAACAACAACAAAATATTAGTTAGAGACGTAAATCATTTGAAACAAAAGATTTAAAGTTTATTAATGAAACAACAGATAGAAATTTCGAACGGGTTCTATAAACTCTATTATGTCAAGATCTATCTTCAGATCTATGTATAATTGGTTTAACAAAAAATAAAAAAAAGGATAGATCATCGTTATCGCTTACATTGTACAAAATAATAATATATGCCAAAAGTGGCTTTAGTTCCTGTTTTCGACGTTATTATTGAGCGCTGGGATAATTTACCATAATTTGATGATAAAAGCGAAGCAATCAATGTAAAAATTGCGGCTGCAATTGTAAAATCCCATCTACTGCAATAAATGGGCATTGCATTTTATGATGCACAGTGAAGATCATTGGTTTTTATTTCCATGTCATGATTCCATTAATGTGAAATTTATTTATTTTGGTCTATAAAAACAGATGAATTACAAATCACAGATCCTTTTTTAAAAAAAAAAATGATGTTTCTAACTTCAATAACATATTCCTTGGAAAGTCTATATCACAAATATATGATGACAATTGAACTTCAATTTATTTGCTGCAGTTATCTTTAAAATCGAAGAAAAATTAAATTATACTTCAAAACTGTTAATATTTTTGTAAAATATTGCATGTATTATTCTCTAATATTTATAAATTAATACGAAAAACAAAAATTATTGTATAGAGATTTTTTACACTATACATTGAAAAAATTTGTATAAATATATTAATTAAATAAATATAACTGCTAACAACATATGAGGGTGTTAAAAGTGTGGATTGCCACATAATTGTCCTTTGTTAAAAGATCGTTGAAGTAAACAAAATGAGAATCATCTTGTTAATAATTTAACCCTTCTTCACTAAGACATTTAGAAAAGACATTTGGAAAATAAGAATAAAAATGTTATTCGAAAATAAGAATACAAAAAATGGATATCGAAAAAAAAAAAAAAAAAGATTATAAAATGGCATTCACAAAATAAAATTATAAAAATATCGAAAATTAAGATTATAAAAAATATCACTTGAAAAAAAAAATCAGAACAAGCATTCGAAAAATAAGGTTATAAAAAAACATTCGAAAATGAGATAAATAAAGGAATTCAAAGAAAAGATTATCAAACGATATTTGAAATATAAGTATAATAAAAATAAACATTCGAAAAATAAGAAAAAAAAAGACATTCGAAAATAAGAATATAAAAATATATTCGAAAAATGAGAACATAAAGGAAATTCGAAAAATAAGAACATAAAAAGATTTTTGAAATATAAGAATATAAAAAGACATTAGAAGAATATAAATACATTAGAAAAATAATATAAAAGAAATATAGTCGAAAAAAGTTTATCCAAAAATTCGAAGAATATAAACATAAAAAGATATTCGAATAATAAGAATTAAAAGAAACATTCGAATAATAAGGATTAAAAGAAGCATTCGAAAAATAAGGATATAAAATACATTTGCAAAATAAGGATAAAAAAAGATTCGACAAATATGATTAAAAAATGACATTCGACAAATATGATTAAAAAAACATTTGTCAGATAAAAAAAATAAAAGACATTCGAAAAATAAAAGAATATAATAACGTATACAAAAATATAAGAATATAATAAAGGTACACAAAAAAATAAGAATATAAAAAAACTTTCAACTAATAAGATTATAAAACTCAGTACAATAAGATTATAAAATGGCATTTGAAAAATATATATTTATAAAAGAGTATAAAAGATATTCGAAATATAAGATGATCAACACAAAAAACATGCACTTCAGATAAACACTTGACCACGAGATTTGCTCAATGCAGGCCATGCGTGACGTCATCCACTTCTCTTGCTAAACATCCTCAATATAATGTTGACTCTTCCAATCCCGGCCGCAGAGCATAATGGGCAACGGGATACATATGTCATATTTAGCTCAACCGTCCCACATCTAAGCCTCCGATAAGCATAATAATTACGCAGCCATTGCACACATCGGATATTCCATCACTGCACTGGTGTAATGGAGACCTTGCTGACAGTGTGCTGGAAGGGAACATGAATAATTTATTACCCTTAATTTCCAGGGGTATCCCTTCCTTCGGCCCTAGCTTCTTAGGCTAATTATAGCTTCGGTTCAGGCTGTGGTTATTGGTCCAAAAGGACCAGCTTTGCATTCGTCGGGGAATTGTTTTAGCTTGGACCTGAAATGGCTCGTCCTCACTGAGATGATACCTTATCCAGAAATCATGGGCTTAATGATTTATTAAAGATGGCTTTACGTTATTTATAATGGACTTGGACTCACCTGGAAAATAGCGGAAAGAATCGCGGTTCAAAATCTGAAGATCTTTTATTGGCAGCACAAATCTTTAGGCTGGAAAATTTATACGTTTGAAGAAAGGTGGATATTTGAAATGCCAGTACCTGCGGAAGCATTCATTAAAATTGCGAAAGGGAAAATTTGGAAGGGATGACTGCGTGCAGTATGGTATCCTTTGTATTGATTTATGGGTTTATTTGTTTATTTAAAGACCCTAACATACTTATGGTGTCTGAATAATGTTGCATTTGATATAAATACTGACAGGCTGATAAATATCTCATATATATATTTATATATATATGCATAATAGCACGATAAGTTGTTATGTTTACCCAATCTAATATGAATATCTAAGCATAACTTGATTTGTAAACTCTCAATACAGACGAATATATCCATTAAAACGGAAACGATGACGTAAGTAAAAATAAAAAGGGTGATATAACGGAGATTTTCACATTTTTCTACATCACCGCGTTGATAATAGCATTGCTTTTGTTTAGTGGTTTAAAAAAAATAATCAATCGCTGTTATAACAGTTAAGCATCAACAGGCCATATTTATTCCTGCAAAAAAAAATTAAATTCCATCGGTTTAAATACAAATAATACAATAACTTTTTTAAACTCTTTTTCTGATTGTTTCGTAAAACAGTGCAAATATAGTAAATTAATTTTTTGCTTATAGTGCATTATATATTATCTATTGTTTATATAGAATATTTTTATATAGGTGAGTTAATTAAAAACTTTTTGTAACTAAACAGACCTTGATAACAAAAACAATTTAAAAAGATTGCATTTGTACACAACACTTTGGAATAATATGATTTTTGTGTATAAATATAAATAAATACCCCTTAACAAAATATTTCAAACATTAGAAATATTTTACAATGCATTAACAAAATGAAACAATTAGTGTAAAAATCTTGTATATTACCAACAGGACAGTTATCAAACGAAATGCAAAAAAAAATGGCGGTGAACATTAATAGAATGAAGTCACGAATCGTAAAGAAAACCTTTTAGCTTCCCCCCCCCCCCCCTTATTTCTTAACACTATTGACTCAGCAATAAATGAATAACGGGATAAATATCCCAATTTAACAAAACGCCGTTTGCTTATGATTTCATATTTCGGAGGCAATGATTTTCTACACAAGGCATTAAGTTTCGAAGACAGAAATCATCGACGCCATCTTAAAGCTATTACGGCGGTTTAAATGTTCGAATGATAATAAAAGCAAGAAAAAAATAATAAAAAGAAATAAAAAGAAGAAGAAAAAAAAAAGAATTAATCGGAAATGAGATGGCACATCAAGAAAAAATGAAAAACAACACCAATTTCTAGTTGAGTGTTATAATCTGCTTCCATAACAATAAATTGAGGTTTCCATCAATAAGTTGCTTTAATTCCTTATAAGATGGCCTCCTTTTTTTCTACAATTTAAGGTTTTTAGATGCATTAGTTACATAGGATTTTCCGCCTTTTGCATTCTTTCTCCCTCATTTTTTATACTTTTCATGAATGAAAAGAAATATAAGGTTAAGATGTAACAAATAATAAGCTTTGTCGACTTACAAAATAATGTACGATCTTATTAAGATATTTCAATTTATTTGTTGGTTTTAGGGTTTTTATTTTATTGTCTAAGATAAGGGACACTTTAAACAATAATTCATTTGTAAATGGAATAAAAATATCATTTGACCCTATCAATTTTTATAATGCAATATGGATAATTATACATATTGATTTAATTATACACATTAATATTTAAGGGTTACATTTAAAGTGCTAAGAGTTTGTTAAGTTTAACACAAATCTTACAATCATTCTTATCCCACTGCCTTGAAGCAGGAAGTCCACAATTGGTCTTAATCTTCTTTTGGGAAAAAGGAGTCACCTCCACCTCATTGGAGGACAGGAAGTTCTTCTGACATCCCATGATTCCCTGCGAAAAATGTTGCAGTTCGTAATCCCAAGTTCGCTCAATGTTAATAAAGCAGTTTGGTACAATTTCAACAAGTTCAGTGAAATCTTTAGATATTATGGTAATTTATAAATGTTTCTTGAAAGTTTAATAAATCAAAAATAAAAATTTAATTTGACATCTACATTTTCTGTAAGGTGTAAGTACCATATGATTAAACACCGTTGGTTATCATACTTATGATATAAATATTTCAATGCATATTGTGTTTAAATGATAAACATTTTTGCATTTATAAAGTTTATAAATTTAAATTGTTTTTATATGGATTTTATCTAATTACAATTAAATTACCTAATTTAATTTACAATTAAATTATTATTTTTATTTGTAGGCCTACTAATTTTGTCTCTTTTGTCATTTATTTGAATAAAAAAGAGCAACCATATACTTTATTATTCATACGTAACTGTATGCTGAATAATTCATATATATTGTATTAAAGATGCATAGTATTACTTTATACATTATTAAACATGAAACTATGTGCTGTTCGGAAATGAGAAGCACGTCAGGAAAATGAAAAACAACGCAATTTCGTTGAGTGTTATAATCTCCTTCGATAACAATAAATTGAGGTTTACACCAATAAATTGCTTTAATTCCTTACAAGACGGTCTGCTTTTTTCTACAATTTCAGGATTTCAGATGCATTACTTAGATAGGATTTCCACATTTTGGCATTCCTTTCGCCCTCATTTATTATACTTTTCATGAATGAAAAGAAATATAGGGTTAAGTTGTAACAAATAATAAGCTTTGGCGTACTTAGAAAATAATGTACGGTCTTATTAAGATATTTCAAATTTATTTGATGGTTTATGCTTTTATTAATCTTTTGCCTAAGAGAAGGAACACTTAAAACAATAATTGACTTCTGAATAGAATAGAAAATTTCATTTGACCATAACAACTTTATAATGTAATGGTGTTACAACCTGTTAGGATACTTATACTTATTTAATTACACATGTTAATATTTAAAAGCGTTACATTAACAGTGCTAAAAGTTTGTTAAGCTAAGCAAAAGCACTACTTATAATCATTCTTATCCGCTGCCTTGAAGCAGAAAGCACAGGCTTGGCTGACACAGCCGCCTTTTTGAAAAAAAGGATCACATCATTGGAGGGCAGGGAGATCTTCTGACATCCCATGATTCCCCGTGAAAGAAACATTACAGTTGGCCTGATTCCAAGTTCGCTCAATGTTAAACCAGTTTGATACAGTTTCAATCAGTTTAGCGAAATTTTTAAATGTTATGGATATTTATAAATGTCGTTAAAAGTTTAGTAAATCGAAATGGAATTTAATTTGACATTTACTTTTCTTACAAGGTGTAAAAATAACAGGCGTAAAGTATAAGACAGCAGAGTTAGTTTATCATTTTTATGATATAAATATTACAATGCATATTATGTTTAAATGATTTTAATTTAAAAGTTTATGAATTTAAATAATCTTGTTTATAATATGTTATATATGTTGTTTATAATATTAAATAGCTTTAAGTTTGAAAGAAAACCTCAACTTCTTTTTTAATTTAAATTAATAATTTAATTTATATATATATCTTATAATTATATATATATATATATATAATTGCTTCAAAGATTTTTTTATTTATTCAATTTGATAAGAATTTGGAAAAAGAGAGATTATTTTGGAAAAATATAACACTACATTTTTAAAAATTTTAGTATAATTTTCTTACACCTGATGAAACAATAACATACTTAACTCCAAAATATATACCCATAATAACACAATGCTAACGCATAAATGCATTATGCTTTTCGTATAATTACATTATGATTACACATAACAAATTATTATTATAAATTCTACATTTATTTCAGATTTCTCTTATATAGGGAATATTATTATTATATTATTCCATTTAAATGCAGCAGTAAAATGCGTTTATTATACTTAACACCACTATGCTTACACATAAGCACATTATGACTACATAATATATGATTAAAATAACTTCCACGTTTATATAAAGATAACTTTCTTAAAAATTAATAGAATTAAATATAAAAAAATAATATTTATTAATAATATTACTACTTTAAAGGAAGAATATATTTTATGCTCCACCATTATGCTTAAACATAATCACTCTAAGCACCTATACATTTTACCAATATATTTATACGTAACAGATTATTAGAACAACTTTTACATTTATTTCAAGCCAACTTTATTTTTAAAAAAACAGATCTACTGTATTAAACAACATTATTTTCGAAAGCATATTACTTCGTTTCACAACTACAGCATACTTAACTACAGCAACTACAGCATACTTAACTACCGCTGCTTACAGCAACTACAGCATACTTAATGACCATAACACAATAGCAAAAATGCACCCAGCAGAATTCCCAGATTTCAGAAACATCTGTACTTTTATTTGGGCACAATAAAGAAAAGAAGGAGATCTCACACAAAGCCAGAGGTTAAAGGCGATTCGTTATTCAAGTTTCCATTCTTTTTTTGCTTTCTTTCTTTTTCACAAGAATTTTTGTCGCAGTTCCCTTTAGCCCGGTACATAAAACTACCTAGCTGGTGAAATGAAGTTCTGAATATCCTTCCTTTAACAAACCATCAAATTTTCGATATCCTCTAGGAGAACTAAGCTAATGACGAGGCAAGAACTTTTAACTTTAGTCGAAGAGCAAAGAAGAATTATGACATGGTACAGAAGAAAAAAAAAAAGTATATATAAAGTAAGTCTGGATCTCAAGAATCAGCTGTACCACCTTTGGTTTGGTATGTAGTCCCATGGTATTCATTAATCTGAGATCTTTTCCGTGCCTGCAAGAAATAAAAGAGGAAAACCTTCTAAGACGGCCGGTGTTAGGGCGAACATTTTACGCCGACAGTTTGACAAGTGTTTCACCATGCTGAAAGGATTCTAAATTGTTGCCCTGTAAATCGTATTTTCGTGGACTTTTGGTTGTTAAGTAATGATGTGATCTGGGTTCTGGTTTTTCTTTCTCTTTCCATTATCTTTTATCGCGAACATTCTTTGAGTAATATTTTGGACACTAACCCAGCTTTGAGAAACTCAGATTAATTCGATACTTCATTTACCCATAATGTCTGTTCTTAATTTCGATCTTTTGAGATTTCGATATTTATCTTTGAATGAGCTATTTTCTTGGAATTCTACCATTTGTTTAAAACTTTTTATAATGAAACTTTACTTGAAAATTTAGATTAGAAATGGCAAATGCATTTAATGGCGAAATTTTTCAGTAATGTGTCTTCTTTTGATTAAATTACCATATTAATGTATGGTTGGGGCCTGATGGACAAGTGGCTAGCTCCCTGATGCTAGATGCCTGGTGCTAGATGCTAATTTCAGTTGTGCCGTGGATATTTGCAGTGGTTCGGAATCCTTATTAAACCGTAGTTAAAGGTCTATTATGAATGTTGGCGGTAGGTATGATAATACTACTACTACTAATAAAAGAAACCTAATTTTCTGGATTGAAGTGTTTTTTTGTGTGTATGTTTAATCAATTTGATAAGAATTTAGAAATGAGAGTTAACCTATTTCTAAAAATAATAAAACACTACAGATTTTTATAAATTTTTTAATATACATATTCTCATATCAGATGCAACAATAAAATAGTTATTTTCATACTTAACACCAAAATGTATAAACATAATGCTCTCATAAATGCATTATGCTTTCACGTATAGTGCATTATGCTGACACATAACAAATTGCTATTATAATTTCTACACTTATTTCAAGCTAACTTCTCTTACAACTTTTGAATTTGAATATTATTATTAATAATTCTGTCATTCAAATTCAACAGTAAAAGGCATTTCTATACTTATCACCACTATACTTACACATCATCATATTATGATTACATAACGCATGATTAAAATAACTTTCGTTGTTGTAGACAACTGTTTTTAAAAACCGCTTTATTGAAATAAGTATAAAAAGTTTAATATTTATTAATAATATTAACACTTGAACACATTTTTATACTTCACCAATATGCACAGATAATCATCCTAAGCTTACATATATTCACCATTATATTTACACATTACAGATTATTAGAACAACTTTTACTTTTATTTCAATCCAACTTTATTTCATAAAAAAAACAGTTCTACTGCATTACATATTTTTTTCGAAAGTGTATTATTTCTTTCCACAACTACAGCAAACACAATAGCAAAATGTACCCACGGCTGAGTTCCCAGATTTCCATAAGCATCGGTGCTTTTATTTGGGCACAACAAAGAAAGATGGGGATCACTCACAAAACCAGAGGTTAAACGCGATTCGTTATTCAAGTTTTCATTTTTTTCATCTTTTCTTCTTTCTCACAAGAATTGTGTCGCAGCTCTTTAGCCCTGGTACATTTTATAAAACTACCATGCTTGTAAAATGAAATTCTGAATTTACCTCCTTTAACAAACCTTCCAATTTTTGATATCCTTTACGCGAACTAAGCTAATGACGCAGGCAAGAACTTTTTGACTTCAGTCGAGGAAGAGCAAGAAAAGAATTATACCATGGTAGAAAATATATATATATAAAAGTAAGGCTCGAATCTTAAGAATGAGCTGTACCACCTTTGGTTTGGTATGTATTCCCCATGGTAATCATTAATCTGAGATCTTTCTGTGGCCTGCAAGAAATAAAGAGGAAAACTTCTAAGACGGCTGGTGTTAGGGCGAACATTTTTAAGCCGACAGTTTGACAAGCGTTTCACCATGCTTAAAGGATTCTAAATTGTCGCAACTGTAAATCGTATTTTTTCTTGGACTTTGGGTTGTTAAGTAATAATGTGATCTGGTTCTTTTTTCTCTCTCACACTTTTCATTATCTTTTGTTGCTAACATTCTTTGAGTAATATTTTGGAAACTAGCAGCTTTGAAACTAAGATTAATTGGATGGTTCATTTTACCATAGTGTCTTTTCTTAATTTAAATTTTTTTGAGATTGAGGTATTTGTCTTTGAAAGAGTCATTCGTCTTGAAATGTTGTCATTTCCTGTAACTTTTATAATAAAGTTTACTTGAACATTTAGGTTAGAAATAACAAATGCATTTAAAGGCTAAATTCTTCATAAATATTGCCTTATTTGAAAAATTTATCATATTAATGTACAGTTGGGGCCTGATGACGAGTGGATAAATCTCTGGTACTCGATATCTAGCTTCAGATTCAAGTTCCAGCTATTCCATGGATGTTTTCTGTATTTTTGGTAGTTTGTAGTTCGGAATCCACTTTAAATAGTAGGTCTGGTCTAATATAAGAAGCTGATCGTCTCGGTCTGGGCTGATATTCCTTCCCGTAAGAACAGAAATCATCTTTGTGTCTCGAAATCTGCCAGATGGAAGACGGCCTTGGCTCACCATGAAAATGCTGCGCCAATGAAAATGAAGAATGCTAGTAGACAGGACGCAATAAAGTAGAATGTATGGATTTACCCATAATGAAATTCTTTTTTTTTTATAAGATTATCTATAATGAATGAAATATCTTAACTATATCGAGATAGTAAGATTTATCTTTAATATATATATTTTATGATTTAAAAATAAAGTTTTTAATGTGCAATTATTACCTATTTTAATAATGTATTATTAATTAATTTATTTTTCATATAAAATGCGTACTAAAAATAATTAAGTTTTTAAAAGAAATATTTATTTACCAAATGTTTTACGTTAATTACATACTAATGTAAATATTAATCTTATAACTGATATTGATAATCTTATTGATAATCTTATAACTGAATATGATTTAAAAAATATTTTAATGCATTATTTTACTACACAAATTCATAAAAATATATGCATACTGATAAGTACGTCATAAACATATATCTTTTAAAAATAAAAAAAAGAAAGAACAATAAATAAATAATTAAATAACTAATTATTAACACATTTAAATCTTCAGTTCGACTGTTATTTTTAATTAAAGTATTTTAATATTTATTAAATTTTTAAGAAGCCTTATTGTTTATAAGGCACAATTTATTCATAAATAAAAAAAAAATCATTAAATCAACAGCAATGATTAATTTCCAAAGACACATTTTTATGAAAATAATGATCATGATTAAAAGATTTATATTGTATGTACAATTTAATTATTATTTATGTTATTTTAAAATAACCTCTGATGAAATGAACCTAATTAATAATGAAACCATCTAAAGGTACCTTAAATTATCTTAAATTATATTTCGATAAAAAAAAAATATAATACGCTCCTATCCATACCTGAATACATAGATCTTTTGTGTACTGCAAGTTAAATATTATTTCAAATTGTATTATCATAATATTACAAATAAAATTTAATTTAGCTATTTAAGCAATTTAACGTTTCTGTATAAAATATTATCTGATTTCTTTTTATAAATTTGTATTAATTTATAACTATACGTTAATTAGTTTTTCGGATTTATACATTCGACAGAATTCTCAGTAGTTGAAAGAAGTAATAGAAACTAATTATTGCACGAAATTACTTTTTATAAGGAAAAAAAAATTTATAAATGAGAGAGAGTTTTTTTTTTACTTTTTGGATCAGAAACTTTAACAAAAATGAACAAAATTTACTAAAGAAAAAAATTAAAAAAGGAAAAAAAAAAAAGGATTTTAGCTCTTCCAGCTTAAACATGCATCAAGCATTTTTTAATGAATTTGTTTTTAATTTAGCACTTTCAGGAATCTTCTTAATTTAATCCGAGTTGTGCAGTGCGTTTAATTAACTCCTTCCATTCATTACTGGGCTTTAGGAGAAGAAATTAAATGTCATAAATCAAACACTTCGCGAACAGTTTTGTAAAGTATTTCGATTCGGTTTTTCTTATATAAAAACAGTTTGTAAATATGTTCCAGAATGAAAGAAGTTAAAAACTATATTTTCAAATAGTTAGATGTTTTTATAATAATTATAAAAACAATGCAGAATATCAAAATATTATTGATTTTTCAATGTGTTGTTACTGACATTGCTTATTCCTAATAATAAGAATATGAAGGCTTTGGCCGAGAGACTAGTTCCTGACACTGGGTGGTTTCTAGGTACTGGCGACTACTGTGTGGGTGACTACTGTGAAGTTTCTCCCACAGGTCAGTACTGCAGTACCATGGATGTTTGTTGTGTTTGTAGTATAGTGGTTATTACATACCATGGATGTTTATACTACAAACACTGGAATCGCAGGCAGATGGCCTTGGCCCTGAGGGCTGTTGCGCCATTGAAAACGAGATGAATTATAACTGCTAGTGATGTATATAGAACAATTCTTTTTAAATGTTAATTTTTCATGGAAAATTTTTATTTGATGCAATTTAAATTAAAAGAAAAATGAAATTATTGAAGTAAATAAATTGTTTACAAATTTAGCTGATGGTGTAGCATACATAGATAATTTGAAAAATCGGAAGTTAATACCGTTTCTTTGCATCAAGTTAAAACAAATAAACTTGTAACAAGATTTTTATTTTTAAAAATTAATATTATCGATTTTGCCATCAAGGATGCAGAATTTTCAATATCAGAAAATTTAAAATCCAGTTGATTTTGAGCAAAATATATTGAGATAGCATTTTGGATATCTTCAAATTTAAAATTTTTTGTCGTCATAGAAAGTGTTGTAGCTATCGAAATAAATGGAAATGTCAGACGTGTATGGTGAGATGAAGCAGTACTTCGCATCCCAATTCATTAATTTTTTCTCCAAGTTTCGTCTTACTCAGTGTGGTAATGCCTCATCGTGTTTCAGAATAAAACTTTTTCTGTTAACAATGCCAGGATCTTTTCAATTAAAGGTTGATTAAGCTCAGCACAGTAAGGTCTACATTCATAGTTTGTCCCAGGTTTCATCACTTCCAAAATGAATGACTCCGAAAATTCTATCAAACACAAAAAGCGCCTTTTGGGATGTATATCAGGCTAATTCTGAGAATAATTTAATTTTGAGCCACTGCATTTTGCGTTTTAGATTATCATAGAAGACCTATTTTTCAAAGAGATCAAAAAGCCACTTTACCCGTTCAAGTAATAAATTGCATGTGGTGGATTGATTAGTTTCTTTTCTTCGGACAGGTAATGAGAATCTCAAACCAATGCTTTGTATATTCCAATAATCTTCTGCAAATGTTCTTGGATGGTCTATTAAGGTTGGTTAGAGCATCAGACAGTTTTCCCATTCTCAGATTTCGATCTGGATTGCCTTTGCTTCCACTTCCGCTCTTAACTCATTATTGTCTAAGTTGTTTTGTCTAATATTCTAGAGAGATACAAACCGGAAAGATCAAAATTACCAGATCTAAATTACAGATCTAAATTAGAAAATCATTTTTGATATTTAAGAACGTCTAATGCACTTGTATAAAACACCTCAAATGTTTTTAGTAACCAATTGTTTCGTTACTGCCCTTGTGAAACTCAAAAAAACACACTGCCGGATATGTACTTCTGTTATTGACTAGACATTCTCACAAAAGTGCAAATATAGCTATATCTATCTATCTATTCATATATCTCTTTCTCTCTCTCTCTCTCTCTGTATATATATATATACTTAATTTAATTATTTCCAAATAAAGAGAGTCCGTTTTATAGTGTCTTTGGTACAACTTTGAAGTACACAATATCTTGATGAATGATAAGCAAATAATGACATGAGCTGAAAAGTTATCTTACTCTTTCCCCAAATAATGCATTTATTATATTACTTCCACTTCATATCCATCTAGATGACTACCAACATATCATCATAACGATACAAATACAAATATATGCCCAAATTAAACAAACTTATTAATCTCATTCAACCCATTCATGTGTTCTTGGAGAAGAAATTTTCATTTATTCACTTCCACTGCAGCTTCTATTTGCCCAAAAGGGATATCATAAGCAACGTTTTCTGCAGCTACAGAACTACTACTAAAATTTCCACATCTCCCAGAAGAGTGAAATTTCCATTAAAACTGAACCCGCCACCGTAGGAAGTTGGATCTGAATGCGTTCCATTAGCATTTGGCCGAGAACTCGAATTACGGGTCCGTTAACATTTCTGCCAATACATTGGCCCGCGACAACGTTTACAGCCTTTCAGATATTCGATCAATGGGCGATTCAACCCCGCCATGATTTGGCGAGGGCGGTGGGGCTGTCTGCGTGCCAGCAAGGAAAATGAACACGCGGAGAGTAATCGTCAGAGTGTGTCTCTAATTAAATTGTGAGGAAAAATAAAAATGGGGCTCCATTTGGCATGCACGATCAATTAGAATTTATCATTAATGCAAGGAACTGGATTGATGAACTACAAAAATCAAAAAGTTATCAAATGTTGTGGTTTTACACATAAAAATCATTTTATTCATAATAGCTTGGTAACATTTTTGAAAAAACTGTATTCTGCAAGTTAAACATATTATTTTTTTAAGTTTAAATTTGGACTACATTCAGAACATTCAAAGATTCTATTTTAAATATAGTTCGGTTTTTCAATTTTAAATCTCTAATGAAATTTGTCAAATGTTATGTTTTTACTGCTAAAATTGATTTTATTAACAATAACTTAGTGTCATTCTGAGGAAATTTTGTACTCTACAAAATCACGTTATTATTTTTTTTAAATCTAAATAACTTTCAGAATATTTGAAAAGTCTTTATTTTAAATATAGCTCGTTTTTTTTTCATTAATTTTTAAATCCTAAATAAAATTTATCAAATGTTATCTTGATTTTACTGATAAAGTTGGTTTTTTATTGATAATAGCTTGGGGACAATTTGAAAAAATTTTTATTCTGCATGTTACACAATTATTAATTTTTAAGTTTAAATTTGAACAACTTTCAGAATATTTAAAGATCCTTATTTTAAATAGAGATACATTTTTTAAATTATTTTTTATTCATTTAAATCTCAAATAAAATTTCGTTTCAAATATAAATTTTATCCCTAAAAATCCCTAAATTGTATTGTAATTGTCCTCTTTAATCCCTGTATCATTAACGCATGAACTACATCAATAAACTACAAATATCAAAAAGTTATCAAATTTTATATTTTTTACTGATAAAGTTGGTTTTATTAATAATAGCTTGGTGGCTATTTGAAGAAATTTGCACTCTACCAGTCATACAATTATTATTTTTTAATTTTAAATTTTTGATAACTTTAATAAAAATTTAAAAAGATCCTTATTTTAAATACAGCTCGTTATTTTAACATCTTTTTATTAATTTTAAATCCAAAATAAAAATTTCGTTTTGAATATAAAAATTTAATCCCTAAAAATCAATAAATTGTATTTTAATTGTCCCCCTTTAACCACTAAACTGCCTCTTTAACGCAAGAACTACATCAATAAACTACAAATATAAAAAAAAAAAAATTTAACAAATATTATGTTTTTTACTGATAAAGTTAGTTTCTTTAGTAATAGCTTGGTAACATTTTTAAAAAA